>NCTC01003649.1:0-52235 GCA_002319775.1 Fagopyrum tataricum | reverse complement strand
TTGTTAAAGAATTCACAATTTTTCGCTATAAAACTCTCCGTACATTTATTTTTATTATTTAATTTATTTGAAATATTATTTATTAATAAATATTTTTATCATAATTTCTACGATCTTTAAGATTGAATTAGAGATTTTAAACTAAACGATGGATACAAACTTTTAATTATTTTATCTAATTAGTTTTATAATTATTTTTTGTTAACGAATTCACAATTTCTTCTAACAAATATTCTCTTTTTTTTTTTTTGATGAAAACAAAATATTCTCTTAAACAAATAAGATATTAATTAAAATTAAATTCGATAACTTAATAGTAAAATATAATTGATTATTCACCTCCATATATTTTAAAATCCAATGATATTTTATTCAACAATTTAAATTAAAAATTTTAAAAATAAATTCAGAATTTTTATTATATGATTAATTACGTGTCATATGTTTTGGGATAAAATTGTTTTTTATTAAAATCCAATACGTAACAACTAAATTCCAGAATTTTTTTTGTTTCACCCGAATTTACCTTTACCAAAAAATAATAAATTCCAGAATTTTTTTATTTATTGGCAATTCCAATATTTTTACCAATCTAAAGTTCCAGAGCTCTTAACATATCTCATCTAAATGAAACTCCAAATTAATCGTTTTTTGTTTATTTCATTGTTTAGTAAGATATTATCTCTTTTTTTTAAAAATAAATAATTTAAAATTTGAGATTTTTGAACCTCCTTCAAACAAAAAAAATACTATTACTATTATCTAATATTACTTTTTAATCTATAAACATCATCTAAAAATTTATCCATTTTTCCATAATATTCAATAAATAATTACTTAATTTATATATATCAATTTAAAACAAAACAATATGAAAAAATATATAACAACACAATAATGTATATAACCCGTTATTATTAAAAAGACCCGCACAAGATGCGGGTATTACACTAGTTGTTACTTATCACCTAGCATTGCGTCACATCAGATTACACCAAGTGTCGTCTTTAAATCACGCCACATTGGATTTGCCACATGTTACCTTTACATTATGCCACCTATTTTACATGATTTTTTAAAATTATTTTAGCTCACTTTTAATTAAGATAACAAATGAAGACATAATATATTTAATTATATAATTTTTTAACATATGATTTCATCTTGTTGATTGACTTTCTATATATTTTTTAGATTATTATTCATAATTTCTTATTCAAGTATTATCATATTTTATTTTCATATTTATATATTATTTTCATGTTATTATTTCTTATCGAACTAATTTTACTCATTTACCCATATCCTCTGTTTAGGAGTTAAAATTTTATATTATATATTACTATTTTAATCCGTTTTAACTTTTATGTACCAATTATATTTGTTTGGTGAAAATATATTAATCTTATACTTACTATATATATATATTTCAAAATCAAATTATTTTTCATTGCTATATTAAATTTATATATGAAAGGTTTTATACTACTATTAGATTATATAATAAGTGTTATCACAAAAAATAAATATTTAACTTACTTAAGAGCATAAATATAAGTTATTTTTTGATATTATTGAAAAAGATTAAAATTTTATTCAATGTTATTATATTTTTTTTATCATGACCCTTTATTACATTAATATTTATTATTTAGTATAAATTTTTACCAACTCCGTTCAATGTACGAATACTAAATTAGTATTTAACCTATACCTTAAAAACAAAAATCTACTATTTAGGTGGGAAAAAAAAATCCCCATTTCCATTTTTTCGTGAAATCGGATTCATTCATTTGGGAAACGACTATATTTTCCAAATATAAAATTACTAAATACACCACTCTTAACAAATAAAATTACGTCAATTACATGAACTATTTACAATTTGTCAAGCAAAAAAATGTTATCTTGATAAAAAGAAGAGGTTAAATATTGAAGGGGGAAAAAAGGGGAAAGTTAGCAAATGGGGCTGACACAATTTGTTGGAATATTCACAAATCACGAAATTGTAATTATTAGTATAAATGGACGGTTGTGATGAAGACGATTGAATTTACCCATCTGAACAAGGTAAAGGGATTGAAGAAGGAAGAAGATGCAGCAGCTTAACTTCAATGGCACGCCTCCCTCGCCTTTTCTTGACCCATACTCAAAACCACCCACCCTGTCTCTTTCCCAAAAATCCATTTCTTTTTTTTGCTGAAAAAGTAATTTATCAACAAATTCCTCACGCCTTTCCTTCAATCCCTCTCTTTCTCCCCTGAATTTCCTTTTTTGTTGCTTTTTAGGATATGGGTTTTGAGTCAACCGTCCTTGGCTTTGCAGTCGGCGGTGATACCGCTTACTCCGGCGCCGGAAAGCGCCGCCAACATCTTTGGCTCCTGGGTTTAGATTCCACCCAACTGATCAAGAGCTTGTGAGTTACTATCTCAAGAGAAAGATTTGTGGCAAGCCCATTCGCTTTGGATGCCATTTCCGAGACTGATATCTACAAGTCTGAGCTTGGATCTTCCAGGTTAGCAAATCTGACCCCTTTTTATTGCTGTTTACTTTTTAGCACTTTTGGGGTGTGGGTTTGTGAAATTGTTGTGTATAAGCGCTTGTTTTGGTGGTGAAATAGTAAAAGGTTGATTTATATTCTTCATTTCTTCCAATTAACTTGATGGTAGGTTTGGCCTGTTCAACGTCTGACTGAGTTAAATTTGGGTGGTTTCTAACTATGACCCATCTAAAGGAACTTACTTGACAAGTAATATGTCACTGCTGACCTCACTGAACATCGTGAATGTTAATTCACCACTAAATTGGCAAATGATAGAGAAATTGTTATGAGTTTTGATTATTTTATGGGTCCTGGTGCTAATATGATATGTTAACTGATATCAGGAACACAAAAATGATGGAATTTGTTTGGAGTTTAGTATTAATAGGATTTGGATGTTAACTAATCTCAGAAGCAGTAAAAAATGAAATGATGTGTTATGAGTTTGATTCAGTTGAGGTTGCTGTATTTCAAGTGACTGGAATTCGTATATGTATTAAAATTCAAGTTGGTTTGTGTTGAAATCAACTAGAAAGAATGTCAAGCTGGGTGAAAAGTTTGTATCTAATGTGTCCCTGATGTGATTTTTTGTGTTTGCTACTGATGCGAATGAACTGTAGATTTGTCAAGGCTGAAGAGCAGGGACAATGAATGGTACTTCTTTGGTGTGCAAGATAAGAAGTATGTGAATGGTTCAAGGGTGAATCGTGCAACTGGGAAAGGATATTGGAAAGCAACGGGTAATGATCGTCCAATAATACATAGTACTTAGGACAGTTGGTATGAAGAAAACACTTGTCTTTTATAGCGGCAGAGCGCCGTGTGGAAAGCGAACAAATTGGGTCATGCATGAGTACCGGTTAACCGATGAAGAAGTTGTCAAAGATGGTATCTCACTGGTAAGGAAGAAAAAATGTTTGTTTTTGCCATTTAAATTGTCGCGTAGCGCTTTAATTCCCCCTTTTGACTATTTTTTGACTTTGTGTCAAGGATTCGTACTTGTTGTGCAAAATTTTGAAGAAGAGCGGACCCGGGTTTAAACCTGGAGAGCAGTATGGACCTTTTGTCGAGGAGGAATGGGAATGGGACAAACAGGATTCTGTCCTGGTTCCTGGAGAAGAAACCGAGGATGATACAGTTGGAAATATTGATTCCCGTGTTGAGGTGAGTATTGAATAATTCTGCTCTTTCATTAGATTCTTTCCCCAAAAACATGTTTTTTGTGTTGAACTGGGGACATCAACCATATCTAAGATGTTAGAGCACATACACTTGTGTTTCTTAGGATATAATAATATTAATTTATAGATCAAAGTGATCCTTGAGTTAAGAAATGGGAGAGAAGGTTGTTTGGTTGCTTGCTAAGAAATTGCTGATTAATTAATATATAATAATAATCTTTGCTAAATAAGGTGTAAAATTTTTGGGATTTAGTTGCTTTTATTTACAATATTATGGAAATAAGTACAAAGCTAAAAAACCTAATTGAAAATCACTGATGTGAATAATAAAGTGTTTAGTTTTTTAGATAATGTTTAGAAAGAGAAATTGAGAAAGATATTTAAAACCCACATTAAGAAATGACTAGTGTTCATGCTCTTAGCAGTTTACATGAAAAGTTGCAGTGCGCTAAATTGATGATTCTATATATTTCGTGAGGTAGATCTCTTATGGAAAGATTTTATATTCTTTATTTGCTTCTTGGTTGATAATTATGAATGGTAATAACCATCTGGAAGAATTCCAACATATATAGAGAAACCGGTTCGTTTATGCATTATTTTAGGTTCCATGTTATCAATAATTAGTTCATAGATTATGTTATCCTATACAGAATGTGCAGATGCATGAAGATAATGTAGTTGGAAGTGTTCTTCGGAACTTTGCCTGTGTGAAAAGATATAGGAAAGGGAAATAGTAGCTTAGCTGAATTTTTCAAATGTGTCTTAAGGTCATTATAACTTTTGATATTTTCCATTGTTTCTTGTAAAGTTGGTTAGCAGCCTTAGAGGTTTATTTGTATTGGTTTATCTTCAAACTATAAAAAAGCAAAAATTTTATGAGTTTCCTATGCAGCAATCGTTATTGAGGTGCTCTTCGCTTAAATTGGTATCAAAATGGAGAAGATAACATTTTACCTAATAATCTGTCAAGAGTGCAAAAGCTTTCCTTGTTAGATCCATGTATTGTTTACATATTATTATATTCCTGCCTTTGATTCTGAGATTCCTCGGATGATTATGTTTGTTGTGTATCGTGATGGAATGTGGAACGGATACACTTTTTGATAGTTCTTGGCAAAATTGTAAGCTCAAAACACCTAATATTTGCAACAATTATCAATAATAAGTTTCAGCAATGACTAAGATCTAAATTACCTTAAGTCTAATGAGATACTCACTATTATCCTGAGAATCATGCTTGGAAAGTTTGTACTGGAAAAATATTTCAGCAAGCATCTAAATATTGAGCTTGGGTTGTTGAAATAGGTGTTTATCCAGGTCTTAACTCTTGATTGCGGCATTGGACTTCATTAAGCTTTGTCTTTGTTGGAGAAGTTGAGCTTCCTGCTTGATGCATGTGACAATCATGGGAAATCTGAGTTATATATTGCATTCACTTTACTTGAGAGGATTAAACCCTCAAACAAAATGTCTCAATTCTTCTATGAAACTCTAATTAAAATGTTTGGTTATATTGATCCACATCCCTGTTAGCATGTTCATTTGCATGTTTCGAAAATTTGCAAAATGAAAATCCATAACTTGTGATTAAGTCCCCGTTTGGTTGTAACTCCAGAAATGGAAATGGAATTGATGTGCATCTAGTCCATATATATATATATATATCTTGTTCATGAAGTTTTTTAGAATCATTCATTGGAATTCTATGCAAAATGTAGTAGTTTCCCCCCCATTTTTTTACCCTATAGGGTATCAAAACTAATCAAGTTCTACTACAATACTTGAAACCACTAGGAATGATTTCAAAAAACTTCATGAACAAGGGTACACATATGGACTAGATTTGTTTCCATTCCGTTTCCGTTGCCGGAGTTGAAACCAAACGAGCATTAAATGTACATCAGAATTAGATGGTTGTATTTCATATTAAGGTGCATTGGTATTGCTCTTTTTTGAAGCAACATGTTCATTTACTTGATTTGGGTTTCAGTCTTTATTTTCCTTCTGAATTTTTTTGGTATTATAATGGAGTTGTGGATGATTGTAGGATTCTGTTCATTCTATGAACACCTCCCAAGGGGCACCTGCTCCTCCTAGCGAGACTGCTCGAGATATGTTATCATCTCTAAGCTGCAAGATTGAAAAAGTGTCGTACGATTACAGTTGCTCACCTCATAATGAAAGCGGGCCAGAGCCATTTCCGCTGGCGCCAAACAAAAGACTGAGATACGAGCCCAATCCATCTCGTTCGAATGCCTCGGATATCTCAACCATGAGAACAAATGGAGGCTGTTCATCCTCAAACGGGTTGTCGTCAGCATTGTTGGAGCTCCCGCTTATAGAAACGGTCGAGCGCAAAGAGGGATCATCACCCCCAACTGCTGCCCCTCCTACACTGTCAATCAATATCATTGATATGAACGTGCCTCCTAGCTACGTGAAATTGTTCGAGGAGTTGAGGAACGAGATTTACAAGATTTCAATCGAGAAGGAGTCTCTCAAGATCGAGGTTATGAGTGCAAGGACCATGATTAATATTCTCCAGTCCAAAGTTGATCACCTCACCAACGAGAATGAAGATCTCAAGAGGATCACTCGAGAAAGAGGAGAATAGGGCTGTGTTCGCCACCCCTCAATGCTAGAATTATAGAGAGGAGGGCAATAATCTCGAAAGTCTTTCTTCCGAGTAGTTGTTAGGAGTTATTTACATGTTTTCCCCATCGTAGTCACAAGACTTCCAACAGAACAACAATTTTCAGGTGTTTTGTATCGTTTTTGTCAGCAACTTCGTAGTTCGTGTTTGTATATGTTGGAGCTTTTGTTTATTCGTACCCGAATTAGCCTAGAAAACTAGAAATAGCACATTTGGTATCTATTATCATCCTTTTGCTTTGATCGGCGTTTTATTTGGTGTTCTAAATACATTTAAATACGCAAGCAAACTTATTTTGAAAAGCAAAGCATCATTTGAATGACAACCACAAAGTCTCATAACAAATCTTCTGGCTACAAAATGAATTCGAGCAAGGCCATGGCAGCAGCCTCTGCCTAGTTTCCCTCAACAAGCATTTTCCCTGTGTATCTTGATCCAGTATCTATTGTGGTGTATCATAGTGGAAGAAATCCAGGTGAACCTCAAATATTATCTCATAATGCAGGCCCCAATCACAGTTCAATCAACTTAAACATTTTCTCGACTTGTATAACTTAAACAATCATGTCTCATCGGCTACCTCTCCCCAACAGAGGCCACTTTCTGCAGAATCATGTTCTCTGCAGTTCGGATTGCCCTTGGAGATCCTGTGATCGTCACTTTCCTGTGCAACGAATGCAGTAAAAATGAGTATATACATATAACTTCTCGACAACATGTTACTTTAGTGTAAAACTTTACCTATCAGATGTACCGAACATGAAATCACCCTTGTCTGAAATCTTAATCCTGGCTCCACTAACCTGCAAGTCCAAAAACTAAAATATAAAATGATCCACAACTACAAGTATGTAAAAGGAATCAATAAAGGTTCTATAGAACCGCACCTGACTAATTTCGTTTATACTCCTTCCGCCACGTCCTAGTACTACACCAATATGCTCATCCGCAACTCCAATCGTCAATGAGTTGTTGTTATCATCCTATCATTGCAGCAATTCATTCAGATAACACGTCTTCTACAAATGAAATGTTTTGGTGAGGATACGAGGGGAAGCAGATCTTTTGAAAGACGTTGAAATGAAAAATAGATCTCATGTAAGACATTAAAGATAACTGTTAATTTGGAAAATTTTGGCTAAAGGTGAAGCAGATCACGTAAAATTCATCCCGTTCGTCCTCTTTTTCTTCTTATACTATTTTTTGGTGGCTAGGAAATAAGATGGTCCTTAGAGCTCTGTGCAAACAATACACCTGACACAAGTGCATTGTTGGACTCACGTAAATTTTGACCTACATGGAAAGCAACAAAGTATTTGAAAGAGTTTGGAATGTGTATTGCAAAACATTATAATCTAATAGGTCTCAAGACTATCAGATGAGAATAAAATCAGCCTGAAAAAAAATCTCATCCACATCTTTTTTTTCGAGAAAAACAAAAAAAAACTGGAATAGCAAAAGAAAATTAAATTTTGCGTGGTTAAAACCTATCAAAACTTCTTAAAAAATAGAAAAGAAAATAAGTGAAAGATATTTTCAGCAGTAGATGTTTGCTGGTATATGGCAAGAGTATGTATGCCTTTTTCTTTCCACACTTAACGATAATAAAAACATTAGAACCTTTCAATTATTGGTTTCTTACTTCGGGTAGCTAAGAAATGATATCCGTATTTTTTGGCCTACGACATGCTGTAAATAATAATAAAAGACTGAAGCGAAAGTGTAACTGGAATATGAACCACTTGGCTAACTTCAGAAAGAAAAGTGATTGACCTTGTTCTGGAATTTCCCCCCAGCACCATTTGACGGGCCATACTGAGATGGTGCATGGTATGGTGATGACCCAACTGGACAAAGCACATTGGGATACGGCGTATGGTTTGAAAGCCAGCATACAAAAATAGAACGCATTAGTTAGAGTATAGCATGAAGACCACCACTACAAGTCCCAGGAAACTCTTACACTCCAAAAAGCTCCTTTGACATGTACGTAGATATAACACATACTCTGACATACATGATACATTAAACATGGAAAAGGAAATTCTGAGCTGAAAAAGGAGGAGAAAAACATCCTCAAGTCCCTCACCTGACGTGGGGAGAAAACAAATTGAAGAAAGTGGAACACATCAGCCAGAAAACTTTATGGTTGCTCAGTTCAATATGCTAATACTAAGGAGATACTGAGAACCCTACATTCTTAATACATGATTTTGTAACTTCTTACTATTTATGAGATTGATGAGCAAGAACAATGTGTATGATCAAGGGAGAGGACAGCATAAATTACCAACGCTATTGACCTAAACCATTGAACACTATGTGGTGTATAATTTTATTGATTGAATAAAAAAAAATACTCACAGAAGAAAGTTTCAGCAAATAATATCAAGACTCAGACCAACAATGTCATACAAACAGCTGTGAGGTTGTGCTTTTTTGGGCTATAGGCACAATCCTAGATCTCAGTAGAAACTAGGTTGTTCTAAACTCCATGTAATTTATCTTTGAAATTGATATTCTCTATTTCCATCGTCTAAAAAAATCCATTTGGACAATATTAAACCTACATTCTGGTTAACTCAAAGCAGGAACCACCTGCTGATGCTTTCTTTCTTCTTTACGTGCATATTTGCCTATTGTTATTCCTCTTATCCCCACCCGGCCTCGCAAAGAGGACAAGGGTATAAAAGTACCACTTGCGGATGCTTCCTTTCTTCTTTGTCATAGACAGTTGGACCAGTTTCAAATTTCTTTTAAGGTTACCGTCATTCACAAAATACTAATAACCCAAATAGCACTTTGAGCTCGAAACTCTTCAACTACTATTTTCTGTATTAATTTACCCAACCCAATTCCAATGTGAAGTTCTTCCCTTCCAACTTGAGTTGAATTGCATTTTTATTTTGTTCACCTCATGTCCTCATATACATCTTGCCAGACCCATCATATTCAATAATCATACTGACATGTCCGCATAAATAATAGACTCCATCTAAAAGAAGTTAGAATATTATTTTTTAGCTCCACTATTTATTAGGGATACTGTCCCTGTAAGCAAATTTGTCTCTTGTGCAAGAAAGAATCCAACTTTCCATTTCATATGGAGTTGGAGGGAAATGCCTCAAATAAGAAAAAGAAAACCATTCTATCCCTCAATTTACAGGGTACCCCGTATCTGAATGTCCTATTAAAGCTCTTAAACCAACCAATAGAAAACCATTCTAGTGGATTCTATCAAATGTACAGAAAATGTTTTATACTAATAATTTATATGAACAAAAAATATCATAGGAGCCCTTTAAGTAATCAAATAGAAAAATCCCATACCCGGATATGACAAGGGGGAATTCATAGACTGCAAATAGCGAGGATCTTCTGTTAGCTTGGACAGAATAAGTTCAACTGCATGCATTTGTCCTCCTAAAGCACCTGTCAGGGTTACAAGCCGGTCACTCAACCCAACATATCCATTATCTTGAGGAGATATCTTAATGCCAGCTTGAGATTCTTCAATAAATGATCTGCTCAGCATAATAATATCAACAGTTATCCTCTAGGTAAGAAAATGGAAAAACAAGACAAGCAAGCTGAATTAAGAGTTTGGAAGAGTGGAGTAACAACAGAGGAGTACCGTAAGAGAAAAATGAATGTTCTTACAAATGCAACTTGCTAAATTTAAATTCAACCAAAACATGTCAAGAAACAGAAGAAGCTTAGGGCTCCTTTTTTCTCTCAATTACACTCTTGCAATCAATTAAAAATATGATTCCAAATTGCATTAACCACTCCGAAAGAAAGATCACCTACTGTCTTAGGAGTGGGTGGTGTATCACTGAGATAGAATGCAAGTGTTGTCAGACAGTAAGCACATAGAAGTATAGCACTACAAGTCTATAACAACATCAGATATACATCCCAGATTCCAAGTCAAGCTTTTAGATAAATTTTGTTGATTTCAATGAGATTATATGAAGTATATATGGCACTTAAAAGAGCATTTAAAATTTCTTAATTTCAATGAGATTATAGTAAGTAACTATGGTAGTTAAAAGAGCATTTAGATGGCTTTACAGGACAAGTGATCAACAGTTCATAATCTCCCTAGTAAACTTGCATCCTGGCCAGTAAAAATTTTGGAAACAAATTGTTTATTTCAATCAGTTTTTTATTTAGTATACATGGTACTTAAAAAGAGCATTTGGATGGCATCCAGGGAACAAGTGTTTGACAGTTCATAATCTCTCTAGTAAACTTACATAGCCACAGCAGAACTCCAACGATGTTTTAGGAATCATCAATCAAAGAAGCTAAACAGTAGGACCTCTTAACCAAACTCTACAACTTAATACAAAGATGCAACATTACAGCATACTAAAACTACTCATTCTACATAGAAGACAGATTTAGTCACTGGAGGTTCTCAATCCAACTATTATAAATGGAAACATAAATTCTGCTTCTTGTTTACTCATTTTCACTCTTTGTTGCTAGTTATTTGGATCCCTTCAAATATTAGATATATAGTGCCGTTTTTTTCTAACCAATCTTATGCAATTGAAGTAAACTACATTCAACAAGCTTTTTCTGCAAATTACATCATAGGAAAGTGACAACTCACAAACACATTTTACAAAATAATAGAAAAGAAGAAGAAATTTAATACTTGATAGTAGCTCCGCCTTTTCCAATTATAGCTCCACAACAGCTATTTGGAACGACTACCCTCAGTTTTGATTGTGTACCAACATCATCAGCGTCCTCATATTGTATCTGACAGACAAAAGAGTTCATTAAATGAAGGGTCACGAATTTTTACTATCTTCAAACTGTATGCTATGTACCTCAGTCAGCAACTTATTTAGGATAAGTTCTACTGCTTTAAGTATGTCATTAATCTTCCCAGATACCATGATTATCCTATCAGATGTTCCTGGAAAATATTCTTGATTACGAGACAGCTGAATCCTTGCCCCAGATTGCGTCTGGAATTCAGTTATTGTTGTTCCACCCTTGCCAATAACAGAGCCTGCTTCAGCGTTTGACACAAGAAACTTGATGTATGTAGCCTTCTCCTCCATGTCCTCTGACAAATACATATATAAAACAGCTTAAATTTCCAACTAGGAAAGAGTAAATATAGATTGGTGTATTCGTATGTACAGGGTTACATGTTAAAATGCCACGTTAATAGATGCTGCACTTTGGCTAAATATTCTTTGGAAATGAACAGATGACATTTTTTCATACTTTTTTTGTTTGGTCATTGCAGTGGAGGGGATATTTTCCTTACAATTTTACATTTATCATCTCAATAAAAATCTATAGCAAAGGTAAAAGAAACAGAAATTTTAAATCATGTAGATTTAATATCCACCACAGAAATAAGAAAGTTGAAGATGAGTAGACAGCATATATACATTAACAATGTCCAAACGGTCCAACAAAATTTTCAACTGAGCATATGCGACTGGAAGATAAGTCATATTACGTTACGGTTCTAGAACTAATGTTGTCAACATGACATCCCCATATGAATTACAAGAATAAACCAGCCTTAAGAGAGAGAAACTGGATCGCATCATATTCTGTTTCACTACTTAAAATGTCTCCCGTAAGAGCATTGTGATGCAACCATTCTCTCTGGCCATCTCATAGCTAAACAAAACAGGACGAAAAACGGTTTTGAGGCCACAGCTAGACAAGCGAGAGCTCAAATTCTGGTGCAAATAAAAAAAGAGGTTTGAATTGTAGAATAGTTGCCTTTCCCATCGCACCGTTGACGATTTTTCACAAGCAAATTCAGCTAGACGTGACCCTAGGGTTCCAAACAACATAGCGAAGTCGTAGAAACGAAATTGAAAGACAGTTGCAACACAATTGAATGGGGAAACGAAAGGCAGGGAAATAACCTCAGGAAAAGGGTCAAATGATTAGAAGGAGACAGACAGAAGAGACAAAAACCGAGGATAAATGACAGATCTCCATTCATGAAGGTGATTAGAGGATCCGAAACTAGAAAGAAAAAAAAAAGTGGAGGTGTAGGAGAGGAAGAAGAGCGACACCTGAATCAATCGGGATGTGGTCAACACCAGATCGCTTGGGATGTGGCTCAGGAGAAGAAATGTAGGCCGAGTCTGGGGAATCCATGGAATCAAACTTGTCGTAGGAGACGAAGGCGCACACAGAAGCAAAGAGAGCGAGATGGATGGGAGATAGAGAGGGATTGGGGAGTTTCACAAAGAGGGGGCCATTATCTTGAAGCTTCGGTGAAGCTGCAGATAGAAAGGATAGTTTGGGGAGAATGCTGGAAACGGCGCGTTGAGAGTTGAGAGTTGAGAGTTGAGAGTTGAACGTGCTTGGATGACGCTCAATGCTGAGCTGTGGCCTGCTTTCATAATTTCCTTCTTTTTTTTAAGCAAAATTATGTTTTGGTCGCAGTAGCCGCCTTACTGTACAGTAATAGAAGGTACATTATTATTTTTATTATTATTATTATTATTTAAAAAAATGACTAAAAATAATATAACTTATGAATCAAAAATAATATAAATAATTACTATTTAATATACAAAATATTTCACATTAAACCAGTTTTGATACATAGTAAAATTGTGGCCAAATTTTATCACAAAAATCACCCATATATTTTTAAATCACACAAAATGACCCTATATTTTATTTTCTTTCAAAAATCACCTATCTTAATTTTGTATACCTAACAAATTATGTAATAAAGGTTTGTCATCACTTTATTCTTAAATATTTAAGGTATTTTATTTATTAAAAAAATTAAGAAGTTTTTAAAATAAAATTTTGGTTAATAGACCCATGTTTAGTGTCATTATTGTTTTATACTTTTATGGGTAGTTTGATGGGGAAAAAATCCATATTTGTGGGTCAAATTTAATGAAAGAATATGTCATTTATTGGAATTTTTGTATAATCTAAAAATTTAAAACTAATAAATTTAATGTAAATTAGTGGAAAATATTTACATTTCATGTTTTAAAGGTTAAAATATTAAAAATCAATATTATTTCATGCCAAAATTTGTGGGAATGTCACCAAGTATGGGTCTTTAACCAAATTTTATTTTTAAAAATCTAAATCTTCTCAATCATTTTTATAGTTATATTTTACATAAATGGCCTAATGTCTTAAATAATAAATTAATTACTAACCTTTATAACATAATTCGTTAGGTATACACAAATAATATGGGGCGTTTTTGAAATAATATATAATATACGGGTGATTTTGTGTGATTTAAAAAAGTTGTGGGCGATTTTGGTAATAAAATTAATTATAATTTCACCCCGTATCATAATTGGTTTAATGTGAAATAGCTTGTATACCGACTAGTACTTTTTAGAGTTTGTATTATTTTTGGTCATTTTTTTTCTTATTATTATTATTATTATTATTATTATTATTATTATACACCTCTTAAAAGTCCAATTAACCCAAAATGCAGTCGTTTGGTATTAGATAAGGTTTAAAGATTGAATTATATTTGAAGATTATATTTCATAAATAAATTCCTACAAACAATCTTGTAGAACAAGATTATAGGAGAGTATAATTTTGGTAGGTGTGGGTATATACATAATCTCAACACGTAAACTTATACCAAACAAATAAATTGTAGGTTCTCCAACAATCTTCATCTCCCACAATCTCAAATAGTTTTTATCTACAACAATCTTTAAAAAAACATCTAGTACCAAATATACCAAAGCGGAGATTGATTTCACTAAACCTCTAACGAGAGGTATCAAGCTTCAAATTGTGAAACCATGTTCCGGGTCAGTTTTTAATATGAAAGGCTCCTCAATTTTGTTATCAGTTTGAGAAAATTGGCAACATTATCAAAGAATGTGAAATACTCCCGATCAATGAAGAAGAAGACAATGACTTCCAATATATATGGTCCTTGACTAAGATATACTCCTTGATGCGGGGTTGAGTCCGCAATCGACTTGATATAAATAGGAGCCCTTCTAACACCTTGAAAGTCGATTTCCTTCTCAAACAAACATGAAATCAGAATGGCAAACAAGATAGAAAACCGCAATGAAAGAGAGAAATGGAATTGTCTATGGACGGAATTATGGATAGAATAGATCGAGAAAGAACCGAGGAGATCACTTGCTAGAACCTTGATCTAGGAGATCAAAACTCAAGCAAAGCGTCTTACCTTAACCCTCCCCTTCGGAAGGAATCGTGGATAGAATAGATCAAGGAAGGAAGAGTGATGACT
This sequence comes from Fagopyrum tataricum, assembly GCA_002319775.1. NCBI lineage: Eukaryota > Viridiplantae > Streptophyta > Magnoliopsida > Caryophyllales > Polygonaceae > Fagopyrum > Fagopyrum tataricum. Next base: position 37,593 of record NCTC01003649.1, on the reverse strand, counting down.
AGTAGCACCTCTCTAAAGAGATTAATTAACACACACAAGAACAACCTAGCAAGAACAACACAGCGATTCAATCAATGGCTCTCTCTATTGATTGAATTTTCGGAATACCAATGCTCTCAAGCAACGTTTTGGCTGAAATAATCTAACTAAAGAAGAAGCTAAATGAAGGCTTTTATATGGTCTAAAAGCAATTAAAACCATTAAAAATACTAATAGTACCCTTAAATGTTTAAGAGCCTTAAAGGTATTAAAATGTATTGCATATTATATCAAATGATGATACAAAATGCCATGAGGCTCAAACAATCTCCATCTTCCATCTCTAGCAAATCCGAGTTAAGTGTCTCTTCTTCCTTGCCCTTACATGGGGATCTCTCACGTGTGCATGTAGTCTTTTCCCATCCAACTTGGTTAGAATGGTCATCAAAGTGACTAATGTAGTCTTAGTCACAAATACATCACAAATAGCCTCCTTAGGTGCTAAGGACACCAACATGCTAGACATTTCTTCTTGGATTGCTCTTTCCCTTGATCTAATGATTGACCCTTGCATTGTAAGACTTGTAGGGGTTGTTGGGGATGGTCCCTCATCATACTTCTCTTCTTGAGAATGATTCGTCCTCGAATTATCAACATGTTCATCACTTGACCAATAGGGACTTAGATCTCCTACGTTGAATGTAGGGCTTACTCCATAGTCCTCCAAAAGCTCTAGTACATAAGCATTGTTGCCAACCTTGTGTAACACTTTGAAATGTCATTCTCCCCTAGGTGAGAGCTTCGACTTGCGCCTCTACGGGAATATATCCTTCCTCAAATGCAACCCATAAGGTTTCCTGGTTCAAAAAAACACTTTCTTGTAGTTCTTGTTAGCCTTGGCCGCCACTTGCCTCCCCTTCTCCTCCAATCTGATCCGTGTTTTCTCATGAATTTCCTTTATGTTCTCCACCTGTTTTAATACATTAAAATCTACTCGCTCCTCTATGGACAACGGTATAAGATCAAAAGGGGTCAAGGGATTCAACCCATACACACACTCGAAAGGTGTTAGAGTAGAGGAATGTAATATTCGATTATATGCAAACTCTACATGAGGTAAGACATCCTCCCAAGCTTTCAAATTGTCTTTCAAAACAGCCCTTAAAATGGTGGTTAAAGTTCTATTAGTAACTTCAGTTTGACCATCCATTTGAGGATGACTAGAAGTTGAAAAAAACAATTTTTTTCCTAGTTTACCCCAAAGAGTCTTCCAAAAGAAACTCAGAAATTTAACATCCCTATCACTCACTACACTTCTAGGTAATCCATGTAATCTAACAAATGATGTAGGAGCATCTCCGAACCTAGCCCGATTAGAAACCATGATCATGAGGAGGCATGGAGGAGTGAAGATCACTCTAAGGAGGAGGAGAGGAATAATTAAAGAAATTTCTAAGAGAGCAATGAATCCCATTTCCAAAAATGGAATGAAAACCATTTTTACAAGAGATATGAATAACAATTCTAAGAGAGAAATGAGATGCATTGATTGGAGATGGAAGATATCAACGATGATTACTTGTGAGAGGAGACGCAACCATGATTGTTCATGCATGGTTACGTGATGTGTCCTTGGAGGTGCTCAAGGATAACTCCGAATCTAGATTAAGCAAAAGCTACAACTACTCCTTTGTTGTTTGTGCATCGTTGTATCTTTTAGATCGAAATGGGGCGGAAGCGATAAAGATGGATTGAGAAACGAAGGTTGATTCGATCTAGAGAGATCGAATAAGCCTTTTTGTGTGGATCGAAGGTTGATTATTAAGAAGAATCCTTGAATGTGGATTTCTTGGATCAAAGACTAGATCCAAGGAAGAAGTTTGAGAGATAGAAGAGAAATTTGATGCTCAAGCTAAGAAAGAGGAAATTATTCTCAATACTTAGTAAAATTGAACATGGAAAACAAGTGAGGCAACACATCCTTTATATAGAGGGTGTTGCCCACTTTTGGGCCAACGGGCCAAACAAGTTCATACAGAAAAGCCCAAAAGGGAAAACCTAAAAAATAAGATCAAGAGGGAATATTCTATAATGAATATCCTTTTATTACATAAAAAGGAAAACATGAAAATATAGTCCGAAAATAAGCTAGCTTCATGCCATGGTGTTGGAAAGACGAGATGCCGCTAGCGGGCCCAAGTGGCGTGGACGGAACTGGTATTCTATGCCATGGTGGTGTGGAGACACGGCATGCCACTAACGGGTCCAAGTGAAGAGATGGTGCAGGCGATGATAGAGTTGGTAGCTTGGGCGATGGCCTTGGCTCGGGAGCGGGTGAGCGGTCCATCCGAGCGAACCCTCAAAGCCTCGTCCTCATCATCTACGGTAAACGTAGTTTTAGGCCGTCTAGAGGCATTTGGTTTAGTGAGTACCCTAGGCTATGCATGTCCTGGGGTCTTGTCATGGGAAGTGCTTCGGCCGGCTGGTGACGGCGTGGTCAATAAACATCTAATAAGCCTAAGATCCTCGAATGTTTAATCTAAGAACCTATTTGGGTTTTCCAGGTAACTCTCTTTGCCTTGTATCTATTATTGTGATGAGCTATGCTTGTTTGTCACTGTTTGTCAGCCGTAGGAGTTCTTGCAGTGATCCTTATGATGAATTGATTGTATATTTATACTTGAAATATGACTGGTTCTCTTCTCTCTGGATACGAACTGAAACATTCCTAACCATTTCTTCTCTGTTCTATTGTATTTGGTGGTTTACTGTGGTGAGAAACCAAAGCTTGTGTATGGCTTCCTCCTCGAAGTCTTTCAAGGAGGTTGTGTGCTCCATTCCCCTTGCTAAAAATGTCATGGAAAATCAACAAAGTGAAAAGGGAACAAAGAATGCTGGTGATAGGAGGCGCTCGTACCCTGTTGTCCCTAGCTCCTTCAAGAAGAACAACTTGGACGTGCCAAGTTATCTGAATAAGCTAGCCAAGGTTAGAACTGACTTTCAGAAACTCAAAGAATCTTGCTTGATGGGGCACATTTTTGGTGACCCAATTGATTTTTCAAAGATCACGAATAAACTTATCTCTGAATGGAAAAATATAAAAGGGGAAGTCTCTATGATTCCTAAGGGAAACTACTGGTTTGAAATTAATTTCTCAAATCCTATTGATAAGAAAATGGTTTGGGAAAGCAGGCCTTATCATGTGTTGGGACAGCTTGTTTTTCTCAAACCATGAAAACCAAACTTCAATACTATGACAACATTTGTCACTGAACTTGACATCTAGGTCCGAATTCATCTGCTCCCTGTAGAGTTTGCCAATAAAGAGGCAATCAAAACAATTGTGGAGGAAAACAATATTGGAAAACTCATCAAGCTTGATCCATTCTCTATGAATGGAAAAATTGGTAGTTATATCAGAATATATATCAACACTGATGTTGATGAAAAGAGAATTATTAATGATTCAGTGCCCATCCCGGATGAGTTTGATGTTCTTCATGACTTTCCAGTTTGGTTTGAAGATTTTTCAAAGGGATGTGGCCACTGTGGTGATGAAAATCACTCCTTTGATCATTGCCTTCTGAGAATTGCTCATTCCAAAAAGGTGAACATTAATGTTAAGAGAAATAGAAGAGATGGAAAGGGTAAAGAGAAGATGAAAGAACAGGAGAATGATGAAGGCTGGAAGTGTAACGCCCGGGATTTCAGAAATATATATATCTTTTTATTTTTCCTTCCGTAAATTATTTCACGGAATTGTTCAGAAAAATAGTTGACCCGTAAACCCGCAAATGAATTTTACGGGAATGTCGGAAAGTATTCCGACCCGTAAACATCCGTTACGGAATTATTTTATGAGTTTGGAACACGTCCCATTATTTTTCTTTTTTCCCCCCTCCTTTTTCCACCTCAGCGTGGGCCCCATGCCACGTTGGAGCCACGTCACCCGGGCCCCACCGTCACGCTGGCGCGGACCCCTCTCCCTTTTCTTCTTTTCTCCTTTCCCGCCGCTGCCTCCTTTTTGTCTTCTTCTTCTTGGCGTAGGAGCTGCCCTACCCCGGCTAGCCCTGCAGGAACACGCTAGCCGCCCAGCCTCTGCACCACTCCCCGCTCCTGCACCCGAGGCCGACCCCTCGGCCTCACCTTCCCTGCAGCCTCATCTCTCCCTCCTCTCCCTCTCGTCTTCACTTTCTCAGCACCGGTTCCCCATTCCCGCTGCAGCTTTCCCGCAACCACCACCTCTCTGGCTCTTCTCTCCCTCAACCTCGCCGGGAGCAGCACCACGCCGTAGAAGCTCTCCTGCCGTGCCGGCTACCCTGTCCACGTCCCTCCTCCCTCTCTTCTCTCTCCCGGCTCCTTGCTTCCCTCTGTTTCTCCCCGGAGACCACCGCCACCACCATCTCCCTCTCTTCTCTGCCGCCGACAGGGAAGCCTCGCTCCGCCCTCGCCGCGCCTGCCTGCACGAGCCCCGGAGCTGCCGACGCCTCCTCCCTGCTCACTCTTCTTTCTGCACACCCTTGCCGGCCGGAGAAAGGCCGTCACCGGGAGCCGCCACCTACGGAAGAGCCGCCATCACACCGGGGGGACCTCCACGCCTTCTTCCCCTGCCGGAGCACCACCCACGCCGGCGTCCAGGGCTGCAGAACCGGCCGGCCAAGCTTTTCCGTTAATTACAATCGGCCCCCTCACTTTAGGTATAATTACGTTCGGCCCCCTCAGTTTTATGATAATTACAGAATATGCCCAGAGTTTTGAGTTATTGCAGTTTTGACCCAGATTTCTGAAATTGTTGCAATTATACCCTCTGTTGGGTTTGGTCAGAAATTGCCCCAAGGTTTAATTACGGTTTTGACCCATATGACTTAGGAAATGTATAATTGCCCCGGAAAATACGTTAGCGAGTTTTAACTTCGGAAATTATGAACGAGTTTTAAATAGGTTTCGATATTTCATATTTGATGATCAATTTAGCGTATGGGCTAAATAGGGTAATTTCATGCTAGGTTCCGAATTCCGATAAAAGTCACGAATTCATATCGATCTAGTTATGTTCAGTAGTATCATGATAGGTTGGAATTTGCATAACTTAGTGGAAATGCCAAGTAGCGGCTTTTGAGACCTTAGGAGAATGTGAAGAGCGTTTTTAGACCTCGTTAGCTTTTACGTCGTTTTGACGGTAATTATGGTAGCCTCTAGGATGCAGTCCTAGAATGTTAGTCAAATGATCTCGCATAGATCATTTGTGTAGAAGTCCTAGACTTCTCGAGTTGAGCGGGTTTTTATGGATACCTTGTTGTGAACAGGTTGAGTGCTTCCTCCCGAGGGAAGCGAGAGCGTTTGTGAGTAGCGTTTGGACGAGGTAAGTCTCCGGACTTACTTAGCTCGTATTTTATGTATTAGTATTGCTGTGTGTTTGGTGGTGTGTGTTATTTTATGTTATAACGATGAAACCGGTAATTAGGACCACCGACTTTATATATATGTTTATATTGGACCAAGTGTATGAGAACGGGCGGTGACAATACTGCCTAGCCCATAGTGAGGTCTAGGGGATTCTCGGCGACTAGCCCGGCGGGTTAGATGGACGGATGCATCCGTACCATTCCTTGCCGGTAAGTAGGGACCGAGGCGAGACCATTGGGGTCTCGTGTCACAAAAGAAGTTGAACTAGATTGGAATACGACTTAATAAATAAAGATGAGAAATCGGACTTGTGTGATTTACGTTTTGTGTTATGGATGTGTTTGTGCCTTCACTGCTTTTCTAATGCGTAGAATATTAGCTAACGGTTTTAAACCGATTGTGTAGATGAGTTGTAGGTTAGGAATGCCGCTGAGTGAGGCGGAGGAGTGGACAACCGGGGTCTCCGTACATTATAGGACGGGGATGTTTTGAGTCTTTTCATGTCGTCTTTTGTGGATATTGACGTTTGTTAGAATTCGGATTTATTTACGTTGTTTTGAGGACTCGGCTGAGTTTCCAAGTTGTAGTTTCGTACTTTTCGTTTCCGCATACATTAAAAACATATTAGAGTTTTCGACCTTTATTTGTGCCATGTTGGAAGGTCCGGTGAAATTGTTGTCAAGCTAAGGGTCGGGACCCATTGTGAGATCTCGCCCGTAGCGCCCCGAATCCCGAGGATTTGGGGTGTTACAAAGTGGTATCGGAGCCCCAGGTTGACAACAATGGCACTCGCAATCTTTCTAAAGGCCGAATGAGGTATAAAACAGAACCCCCACCGGTTTTGATCTTTCGTTTTCAAAATCATATGCATGAGTCGGGATTGGGTTAGAATGTACGGGACCACCGCTCCTTCCGCAAACCTCGGCGACATAGATCTCTGGATTAGAATTAGGTACTTATATTATTTTAAGTACATAGTTATATAGTTATATATAACATATGACCTTAGGGTGATTGTGGAAGTTGTATGTATCTAGATACTTTGTGACCTTAGGATGTTTGGGCTTGCATGCCTTGGATATGTATTATGAACATGTTATATTTATGCTTTTAAGTTATTATACCGGATTATAAGTAGTACCACGTACTTATAATTAAGTAAACGCAATACGAAATCAGATGGCACGTACGAGAGCGACATCATATGTAGGACCCGATAGTGGTAGACCACCACTTCCCCCTACTGCCCCAAGAGGACGGGGACGAGTAGGAAGACCTCCAGGTACGAGAGGTAGAGGTCGGGGACGTGTCCCCATTGCGGACCCACCAGTTGTGGGGGCACCAACAGCAAAGGCCCCAGTAGAGGAGGTAGCTGAGAGCATCGTTCCCGAGGCTAGGGATGGGACCGCGGTTAGGTCCGGAGTTCAGGGTTCTTCATCTACCAGGACCGGGGGAGCGTCCGTGGCAGCTACTGTATTTGGAGATTACGTACGTCGGGTAGAGGAGGCATTTAGGACTGGAGCACCACCTCCCGCACCACCAGTGCCTGCACCTGCACGAGAGAGATCAACTGAGGTCACACAGAGGGTGACCCAGGTTCGGGCTGCGCCAGAGATAGTTGCACCAGCAGTGGTTGCACCCGAGCCACTTGCGAAGATTGTTAGGCCGAGAGACGAGCTGAGGTCTCCGAGACCTGATACATGGTTGAAGGCTTTCAACCAGCAGCATGTACCCTACTTCGATGGGAAGGTAGGGTTAGAGGTGGAGCACTGGATTGGGAACGTTGAGTCAGCCTTAGAGGCGATCCATTGCCCATAGAAGAGGCAGGTAGAGATAGTTCAGACACTGTTTTGAGAGCAGGCCCAGTACTGGTGGAGGACAGTTAGAGGCGGTGTAACTAGGATGGATCAGTTGTTGAGCCTCGTTAGAGAGACCTTCTGCCCAGCCTCACTGAGGAGTGACCGAGTCCAGGATTTCTTGGAGGCGTGATTCGAGGACGTTCCAGTCATTGAGGCGATCCGGCGATTTCGGGCAGAGTTAGCCTTGTTGGGACCTTCCGCACCCCCAGCGGACCAGCATGTCTACCTTTTCTCCAGGAGACTGAGGGAGTCTACCCGTGCTTACCTGGAGGGATTCCGTTGTACCTCACTGGTGGAGTACCAGGACCGGGCTTCGGCCTATGAGAGAGACCGCCTTGGGTCTAGGAGAGCAGCACAGTCCGGGAGACCGGACAAGAGACAAAGGACGGCACCAGCTGGGTCAAGGGCCGGAGCGACAGGCCAGGGACGTTCGGGTCCTCAACCGTCGAGACCGGCATCCGACGGAGGACTTCAGTGCTACGGTTGTGGAGGGTATGGACATACGAAGAAGACATGTAGGAAGCCGCCCGTGGCTTGTTTCACTTGTGGTCAGATGGGTCACCGAGCTGCTTTTTTCCGTCAAGGCAAGTCTCAGTCACAGCAGGGTTCGTCGCCTGCTGGTATAGCAGGGGGCAGTCAGAGACCGCCCCAGTATCAGGCACAGGGCTCTCAGCAAAGGAGCCAAGGTCAGGGTCAGACCCGCACTCAGGGATCCGCTCAGGGACAGGGCCGAGGTAGAGGCCGTGGTGGAGGTACTCAGGAGACCCGAGGCACACATGCCAGGGTATTCGAGCTGAGGAGTGTTGTTGATCCTCCAGCGCCGGCAGCCCCATGTACTATTCAGATTCACGGTTTTTCAGTGCGAGTTTTATTTGATACGGGTGCTACGCACTCGTTTATATCCGATGATTGTGTAGCTAGGTTGCCCTTAGCTACGATAGAGGGGAGACCCTTTACTATAGGGTTACCCGATGGAGGTAGGGTTAGTGGTACCCGAGAGGAACGCGGTTGCCCCATTCGTTTGGGGAACCGAGATTGGTTAGCCGACTTCTTTGTCATGCACTTAGTACATGAAGAAGTCATCCTGGGGATGGATTGGATGGACCTCCATCATGCCGTTTTGGACATCAGCCGGAGGACCGTGACGATTTCCACAAAGACGGGACAGGAGGTGATTTTCCAAGGTTGGGACCTCGGGAAAGCCGGTACGGTCATTAGCGCCGTTCGAGCTGCTAGACTTATCGGGCAGGGATGTGAGGCCTTCTAGTGTTATGTCATGAAGGAGGAGGAGACGGGACCATCACTGGAGGAGATCCCTGTGGCATGCGAGTTCGAGGACGTATTCGGGGAGCCACCTGGCTACCACCGCAGAGGAGCGTTGACTTCACTATTGAGTTGGAGCCCGGCACTAGGCCGATCTCCAAGGCTCCATACCGCATGGCGCCGATCGAGTTGTTGGAGCTGAAGAAGCAGCTCGAGGAGTTAGCCGATAGGGGTTTCATACGCCCGAGCGTTTCCCCTTGGGGTGCACCGGTCCTCTTCATTAAGAAGAAGGACAGATCTTTGAGACTATGTATCGACTACCGGGAGTTGAACAAAGTCACCGTCAAGAATAAGTACCCGTTACCGCGTATTGATGATTTGCTAGACCAGTTGCAGGGAGCCTCCGTATTCTCACGTATCGATTTGAGGTCGGGATACCACCAGCTTAGGGTGAGAGATGAGGACATACCGAAGACGGCATTCAGGACGAGATACGGCCACTATGAGTTTGTCGTGATGCCATTCGGGCTCACGAATGCACCTGCCGTCTTCATGGAGTTGATGAACGGCATCTTCATCGACTTCTTGGACCAGTTCGTGGTGGTATTTATTGACGACATCTTAGTCTATTCCCGGAGTAGAGAGGAGCATGAGGGACACCTGAGGACGGTACTTCGAGTCCTCCAGGATAGAGAGCTTTACGCTAAGCTCTCTAAGTGTGAGTTTTGGATGTCCGATGTGGCATTTTTGGGACATATAGTTTCCGCCGAGGGTGTCATGGTCGACCCGGCGAAGATAGAGTCTGTTTCCTCATGGCCGCCTCCTAGGACGGTCAAGGAGGTGCGCAGTTTCTTGGGCTTAGCGGGTTACTACCGCCGTTTTGTTGAGGGTTTCTCCGTGATTGCACGACCGCTCACTTCCTTGCTGAGGAAGTCTACCAGGTTCGTCTGGTCCGAGCCTTGCCAGCGCAGCTTTGGGGAGCTGAAGAGGAGGTTGACCTCCGCTCTTGTGTTAGCCCAGCCGGAGGGCATAGAGGACTTTGTGGTATATAGTGACGCCTCCAAGCTAGGCTTGGGGTGCGTGTTGATGCAGAGGGGTAGGGTTATTGCGTATGCTTCTCGGCAGCTGAAGCCGTACGAGGAGAACTACCCTACCCATGATCTCGAGCTAGCGGCAGTGATTCACACCCTGAAGATCTGGCGACACCTACTTGTACGGGGCTACATGTCCAGATCTTCACAAACCATAAGAGTCTGAAGTATATATTCACTCAGCGGGAGTTGAATAACCGCCAGAGGAGATGGCTGGAGCTCATCAAGGACTTTAACTTGGAGATTTTATACCATCCCGGGAAGGCGAACGTAGTCGCCGATGCTTTGAGTAGGAGGACACCTCGGGAGAGGTGATAGCTCGGCTTACGGTTCAGCCTTCAGCTGCAAAGGGGATTTGACGGGCTTAGTGTTGGATATCCGATTTCCGGGTACGGACGGTCGTTTGTCCGAGTTAGAGGTGTTACCTGACCTGTCCGGCGAGATTCCTGCAGAAGCAGGAGGGATGTCCCCTTTTGATGAGGATCCGGGACAGGATGTTCCCGAGGAGAGGCACCACAGTTTGTCAGCGGGAGCGGATGGGCTGTTGAGACGTCAAGGACGTATTTGTGTACCGTCAGATCAGGAGCTGAGAGAGCGGATATTGGCAGGAGGCCCATTCACACCTTACTCAGTGCACCCAGGCGCGAGTAAGATGTACCTAGGACCTTTAGGAGATCCTATTGGTGGGGGCGGGCTCAAAGCCCGATGTAGTTAGATATGTGGCCCGATGCGCGACCTGCCAGCAGGTCAAGATTGACCACCAAGACCCGGAGGAGAGCTTCACCCCACTGCCCGTGTCGTAGGGGAAGTGGGAGGACATATCTATGGACTTCGTGACCGGCCTTGAGACCTAGTAGGAGCTTTGACGCGATATGGGTGGTAGTAGACCGGATGACGAAGACCGCACGTTTCATTCCTATACGGGAAACGTGGGCCGGTGAGTCGTTTAGCCGAGGAGTTTACCCGTCAGATTGTGAGACTACATGGAGTCCCGAGGACCATCATCTCGGACAGGGACGGGCGTTTTACCCTCGAGGTTTCTGGCAGCAGGTACACGCCGCCCTAGGGTTCGAGTCTCCATTTCACCAACCAGCATACCATCCCCAGACCGACGGCTAGTCTGAGCGGACTATTAAACTTTAGAGGATATGCTTTGAGCGTGTGTATTAGACTGGGGTCAGGTAATGGCCAGATCATCTTCCGTTGGTCGAGTTCTCGTATAATAACAACTGGCACGCTTCGATTGGGATGGCACCGGTATGAGGCATTGTATGGACGGAGGATGCCGTACTCCCTTGTGTTGGGACGAGCCCGGGAGCTCTAGCCATTGTTAGCACCGGATCAGGTACAGGACGACATGGCGAGAATCGCTTTGATTCGGGAGAGGATGTTTGGCTTGCGCAGAGCCGTCAGAGGTCGGTATGCGGATAAGAGGCGTAGACCTCTCGAGTTCAGGGTAGGGAACTCAGGTCTGGTTGAGGGTATCACCGACACGGGGCGTTAGACCGATTCGGCATTAAGGGGAAGTTAAGCCCCCGATATGTCGGAACCATTTGAGATCTTGGAGAGAGTCGTAAGGTGGCCTACCGGTTAGCATTGCCACCGCAGTTGGAGGGTATACACCATGGTCTTTCATGTCTCTCAGCTGAGAGAGTACATACATGACCCGACAGCACGTCATTAGTCATGAGGACCTAGTGGTCGAGCCGGACCACACATTTCGCAGAGCACCCGATAGCGGTCTTAGAGCGGAGTACGAGACGTCCTTCGATCGAAGGAGATACCCGATGTGAGGATCCAAGTGGTCGAGGGTGAGGAGCCGACGAGGCTACATGGGAGACAGAGGATAGTATCCGGAGGAAACTATCCCGAGGTTTTATGCAAACCTAGCTGACATGATAGGACCGGTCGGGTTTAGTCCCGAGATTTTACTTGTTTGCATTTACATGTTATGTGATTTGGTGTGAGTTATGAGTACCTTGCCGAGGTCGTGATATGATTTATATACTTGGACTTGATCTAGAACCGAGTAGTTGACGTTTTATGGAGTTTTATACGCGGTTTACGAGACGAATGTTGGAGAGTGTTCGGGTTTAGCAAGGTTTCGGGACGAAACTTGTTTTTAGGGGGGTTAGTTGTAACGCCCGGGATTTTCAGAAATATATATATCTTTTATTTTTCCTTCCGTAAATTATTTTACGGAATTGTTCGGAAAAATAGTTGACCCATAAACCCGCAAATGAATTTTACGGGAATGTCGGAAAAGTATTCCGACCCGTAAACATCCGTTACGGAATTATTTTACGAGTTTGGAACACGTCCCATTATTTTTTCTTTTTTTTTTCCCTCCTATTTCCACCTCAGCGTGGGCCCCACGCCATGCAGCCACGTCACCCGGGCCCCACCGCCATGCCTGGCCCCTCTCCTTTTCTTCTTTTTCCTTTCCTCCGCTGCCTCCTTTTTGTCTTCTTCTTTCTGCGTTGCTGCCCTACCCCGGCTAGCCCTGCAGGAACACGCCGCCGCCCAGCCTCTGCACCACTCCCCGCTCCTGCACCCCGGCCGACCCCTCGGCCTCACCTTCCCTGCAGCCTCATCTCTCCCTCCTCTCCCCTCTCGTCTTCACTTTCTCCCCCGTTCCCCATTCCCGCTGCAGCTTTCCCGCAACCACCACCTCTCTGCTCTTCTCTCCTCAACCTCGCCCGGAGCAGCACCACGCCNATAATGCATATACTGACTACATATACACTTTGGACCTAAATCAAATGAGGGTGAATATAATAAGCCACTAGACCTAGATAAAACCACTGTAGAAAACATCAGAATTGCTCTCTGCCGTAATCACCTTGCATCTTTAAGATTTTGATCTAGAAAGATTAGCTGATCTGCTCAGCTGAAATCTTTAAGGAATATGATTCCCGTTCTAATGATTGTAGGAAATGGTAAACAGAAACACAACAAAAGGAAACTAAAAATCAGTCAACATGCAAATAAATCTATGTCAAATACTTTGAGATAAAAAGTTACCAGTAAATCTTAGCATTCAATTGAACAATTTTAGAACATGATATTTATGAAATGTTCACAACTACTACATTCCACAGATGAGAAACTAGATTCAGAAGCATATGAGGCATAAGAGGAAGAAACCTCTGAAACATAAAGAAATGTTAAAGCTGTTAGAAGCAACAGAAGCACTAAAAAAGAGATAAACAACACATGATGAGATCAAGAATGGATTATTGATATACTTATATTACCTTGTTGCCAAGCCTCCAACCTGTCATCAGAAAATGTTGGTACAACTTGGTCAGTGGAAGTCAAGATATCAGCTTCAGGATAGCGAGCTAAATAAGGAAGAGGGTCCTGTTACAAGAAAAAATTTAGGCCACAATTCATATTTATCATATGATCAGTTGTTAAAACTTCATACATCAAATTTGACCAGAAGTTAACATAATAAATAAAGCAGCACCAAAACATATTTATCATATGATCAGGTGCAGAATATTCTGCGCGTGAACCATTCCATCGGTTAGGCAACAACCTTGGAATGAAGCACAACTTTTGATTGGTGCAGGCCTTAATTTTTAAAAAGCACGCCTGAGGCACAACTTTTCTTTGAATGAACCAAGTCAAAGACATATCACATATGAAACCAAGATTTCATCACTAAACAGCTGTTTAAATAATAAGATTTTACTATTATAACACACAGTAAATAATCAAGAGCAGAAGCAGATGACTACCTTTAGCCAGATCACATCGCTGTCACACATCAGCAGCTCATAGCCAAAAGGGAGTAAAGAATTTATGAGGAAAACCTTTTCTCTTCCCATTTTATGAAATGCAGGTGACCCCCATTCAAGATCCATTGTACTCATGTGACTGCCCATGTCAAATGCTGGAATTCCTTTCCAATATATGCTTCCAACAATTCAGTGTCCAGTGCACCTGTAAAAACCAGATTCATTTTTTTGAAATTTAATACAAGACACTTTAAAAATCTAATTAATGGAAAGAAAAACTAAGCATGTTAAGAGTAATAGAGGCAAGTGATTAGTGTAAGCTAATGACTTACCAACAATAAGATTAGAAATACCAAGATCAGTCAAGTGTTTAACCCATGTAAGAATAAAATCCAAAAACGCATAGTTCCCAAAAGTGACTACTATGATATTATCTCTCACTCTCTGCTCCACCAGCTCCTTTGTCAAACGAAAGGTTTTCAAAGGCGGCATCTTGTTATCGCGAGAAGGGGCCTCCCATATAGGTCTCACCCTTTGGTTCTGCTGCTTAGATTGTTTAGAGGCATTGAATGCTGGCAATGACAAAGAACCTAACATGAAAAACACAATAGTTCATCAAGATCATTATACATCACAATCATGATTACACTTATACAAAACTGAAGCTATCTGGATAGAGATATGCATATGAAGGAAAATGCAGCCCTTTTGCTCTATTTACGCAAACAACCTGTTCCTAAGGGTCTGTTTGGTATTCATATATGAATATCAGTATATCAGATATCGCTATAAATATCGATATCAAAAATGGATATAAGATTGATATCCAGGATTTTTCTCTAGAGAAAGAGTTCCGGAGAGAAAGAACTACAAAGGAGGACATATATAAGATATGTGATAGCTCTAGTTTTTGGAATATATCAAAATAAGACAAGAGGTGTATTCGGAGTATATCCGGATATATATCTGATATCCATATACTTATACACCAAACACTAATATGATTTTTTTTTTATGTCGATATATATCAAGATATGGATACCAAACAGGCCCTAAATATTGCTCGTCACAGTTGCACAAGGGGCCAAACCCTCTTAATTGGCTCTCTCTTATCCTATCTTCCAGTGTTATGAATAGCTAGTAATAAACTAATATGATAACGACCACAGTCAGCCATTGATAATGATCTCCACAGTTCTCAATTTACAAGCCAATGGTACATAAACAACTCAGCATGGCAAACCCTAATACCCATTGATTCTTCATCTACACAGTCTCGACTTTTCCAATACTATATAACTGAAAGGAAATTTGTTCATACAGACCATGTGCAGCGACAATCCCAAATTCAAAACTTATTGTCAACAAACGAAAATCGCAAAATCTGAGTGAATCGGAGCTTCAATGACTTGCAATTGACAGATATGACGTTGAAATCCAATTCAAGTAAACAATGATCCAAACAGGCCAAGAATGGGATATATTTGATGAAGAAAGAATGGATACCGTACCAGACAAAGTTGAAGAGGAGGAGAAAGAAGAAATTGCATCAGGAGAGTAGATGGTGGAGAAGACGTAGAAAGCAGAGAGAATTATGCCGATAATCACAGTGGTATAGATGTTGATGAACAGTGACTTGGAATTTGCAGCTTCTTGTAGTGGATTTCCCCATGCCATTATTCTATGAGTAGGAAGATTCTTCTTGTTTTTCTTAGATGGTCGCCACCGCCATGAACATCACTGTTGAAGAAGCTGACGTTTCAATACTACAGAGACCGGCAAGAGTCAACTTCTTTCTCGCTGCATTCAAACCTCCATATTCGATGATCGATTACCGATATTTCGTTACTAAAAATGACTGTTCTTCGAATCTGCAACAATTACAGAAATTCATTTCCAAAATTGACGTTATTTTTTACACCAATAAAAAGAAGATACGCGGAAAAAGAATAAATAAATAAGATCAAATTATTTATTTTCATCACTTCTCTCGCATCTTACGACATACTACATAAGAGTAAATTACTCTTTCGATTGGGTTCCACAACTATCACAATGGATCGAAACGCCGGTGGATGATCTTAACCGTCTTCCAATTCATCACCCAAAATCATCTATCACGTCCAACCCATCATCCACCAATAGGGGTGATCATAGGTCCAAAACCGAACCGAATCGCAATAAATCGAACCGAACCTAAAACCGATTTTCCTGAAATCTTGGACCGAAAACCGAACATAAAAAATTAGGTTCGGTTTCGGTTTGGACCTAAAACCTAAATTTTGAAATATTAGAACCTAAAACCGAATCTATTAGGTCGGTTTCGGTTCGGTTTAGGTTTTGGACTTAAACCGACCTAAAAAGTAAACACTACAACTATCGATAGATATATATATAAGAAATATGAATCATCCAAATCCAATAACGTAAAATTCGTATTCGCAAATACAATAAAACGATAAAGTTAAATTGCTAACAATTTTGAAGCCTGGAAAAATAATTCCATTTGAGCATCAAGTAGGCAAATCCACCAATCCACCGCTTTATTCGATGTCGATGCTTCACATCTACCAATCTACATGATAAGAAAATTATAGAAACAAATTAGATAATGTAAACTCATTTACTTATTCATAATACTTATCACCAATTCAGCATACACATAAAGTTTATGACTAAACTCATTCATATTCTCGTAATTTCTAACAAAAAATAGGTTTTCGGTTTTAATGTCGGTTTTCCGATTTTTAACCGAACCGAACCGAAACCGATTTCTTAAAAAAACACAGACCGAAGACCG
Organism: Fagopyrum tataricum; assembly: GCA_002319775.1. Taxonomy (NCBI): domain Eukaryota; kingdom Viridiplantae; phylum Streptophyta; class Magnoliopsida; order Caryophyllales; family Polygonaceae; genus Fagopyrum; species Fagopyrum tataricum. The sequence continues at coordinate 21,449 of NCTC01003649.1, read as the reverse complement.
AACCTAAATTGTCGGTTTCGGGTTCGGTCTGGACCGATATTGTCTGTTTCGGTTCAGTTCGGTAAACCTTACCGAACTTGCTCACCCCTATCCACCAAGGGCTTCACGCGAATCCAACAGATACTTCAAATATTCTACACATAATCTATAATATGTAATAATTAATTCAACATTCTAATGAAAATCCAGCAAAACATTTAAATTCAACTAAAAATTACAGGGCTAAAAGCAAAGCCTAATAACCAACAGACTCCCAAAAACATGATCCGAAATTTTCCGATGACATATTAACAAAAAGAATGTCAAATTATCATTTTTTCAATGTCACATCAACAAAGAAATCGGAATCTATCACCGGAATTAGATCCGTGTTATAAAATGCAATCACCCCTAAAGTTGTGTTTTTTTTTCCTAGTTTTTAAATGTTTGTCCCTAAAGTTGGTGTTTCTTTTCCTAGTTTTTAAATGTTTGTGTCGCCGAACGCAATCACTTCTAAAGTTGGTGTTTTATTTCGAATTTTTAAAAGTTTGTGTCGTCCAAAAGCTTATTTAACACAATTTTGCTGCCTTGAACAATGTTTTGAGTTATTCTATAATTTGCGCCTTCTTTTTTCTTAATCTTCATCCTTCTCACAAAATGTTCTCATGACCGATTGTTTTTTTATGATCCTTTTGTTTTTACCGCCCTTTTGGAGAGAAACTAAACGGTGATAATTAGTGGCTTGTTCAGTGTGCCTTACTGGTAGTTTCTTGGGTGAATTTTTGATGATACTTTTAGACATTATAGTGTCTCCTTATTTCTGTTCAACTTAAACATTATCTTTTCGTTAAATTCCAAATAAATAATCAAAATTTTGAAGTAAAGACACCGTATATTTCAAGGACAAAAAGACATGCTTGGGCAGAAATGAATCATCCCGGGTATAAAATCCTTCACATAATATGAGTCTAAAGCTTCAAAATACAACCACACAATGTATCATCACTCACAACAAAACAACATATTACAAAAATGAATGCAACTCAGAACCAAGATCACGCCAAAAAGAATCCTCTTTTCCTTTACCTTGCTATCTACAGTGCAAAAACACCACTGCATACCAATCACTAACCGTGACGATCAAGCTCTTTGAGCCCTCCTCTGCTCATAATCCGGGTCGTCGGTGGGCAATTCATGGCGACAAACAGGACACGTATTCCTGATTCCAAGCCAAGGTATGATACATTCACCGTGGTAACGATGAGAGCAAGGCAACTGCTTCGCCTGCTCGCCAAGACTCAATTCATCTTTGCAAATAACACAAATGACATTGCCATTCTGTACATCTTCATCCGTCACGATAACTGAAGGGAGATCCTTGATAGTTGATTTTGAAGCTGGAGGTCTTCCCATTGAAGGATTTTCGCCCCCAAATTGTCCAATAGTCATTTCATATTCAGCAGTAGTGATGAAATCATCATGACCACCAAAATAGAAACCTTCATTGTGTTCGAGATCAGAGGTTCTACCAAGATTGTTGACATTCAACAGCACCTCCCATGATAAATCCCTTGATGCCTGTTGATCTTCCTCAGGATTCAATACTTCAATTGTACCATCCACTTCCTCCCACTCAAATTCATCGTTTACATCTATGTGATCTTCGAGCTGTAATGAATCCCAACAAAGAGTTAGGTTCATATGGTCATTCCCATCAATTTCCTCTTCTGCATCAGAATCGAAACGAACCAAATTCGAATCTACGGAAGACTGATTCCTAGCACTGGTTAAACTATCACCAAAATTGCTCCCTCTATCTCTCCTACAAACGAAAAACTCATCTTCACAATCTGAGACAATAACCCCACCGAAATTAACATTTTCGTAATCGCCACGATTCAAATCCGCATTCCCTAACCCTACCTGCTCCTCCGCCACCAATCCTAAGGAATTTCCCCCAAATTCTACACTATTTCGATCAATCCTGCCGAATTCGCGTTCAAGAATGGGAACGGCTTCAAAGCTACCAATCTCCAGCGATTGAGATTGCTCAACGCGCTGTTGGAATAAATCCGTAACGAAAGTTACCTGATTCTCGCTGTCCCATATATCCTCGAAGAAGCCCGATCCGGATTCGGAAACGTTGAATCCTCCTCCGATCCGATTGTATATTTCGGGATCGAAAGAGCCGGCATATTGGATGTTGTGGTCGTCAAGGGAGGCGGGGTTAGAATCGGAGGGAAAAGAAAGAGACTCAGAACAGAATGGAAAACCAGAATCGAAGGCGAAGATATCTTCTTCCTGCTCAACATCCTCCACGATTTCTGGGAGACGAAGGTACGAAACCTCCGCCATTGATGTCATAATATAGATAGAGAGGAGAGAGCGAGGAAGATTTGCAAGGGGAGTCGCTTCGGCGTCTTGAGGGTTGATATAGACGAGCTTCCGAGACGACGTCGTATCTACTCTATGACGAAAATCCTTTCAACGATTCCGAGATGATGTCTTAATCGACGGAATGACGAACATGCCCTCGGTGTATTTGGGATTGCTTCAAAATAAGATATCATTCCATGATTAAGATTTGTGAGATAATTAAGACCATCCTTATTATTTCCAAACATATTTGGTCTTTTTTTCCTAATAATTTTTGGTATGAGTTTTTCCAATAATAATTTAAATGTTTTTTTTTAAAAAACATAATTTATCGTTGAATTTAAACGGACTCATATGGGTATGTTTAATGTAACCCTAATTTATTAAAAAAAATTGAATTTTTTTTATTTGGTTCAAAATTATGTCGGTTTAAGTTTAATTGATAAAAAAAATGTTTTAATGTTCATAAAACCGTCATATCACACGTAATGACGAAAATACCCTCAATGCAGTCAAAGAAGTGGGTGGAGGAAATGCCATTAAAATAAGATATCATTCCATTTTCATGATTAAGATTTATGAGGCAATTAAGACCATCCTTCTCAATGAATAATGATCCTTCATACAAACTCAAATCGGTTAGAAATCAAACAACCTAATAATCACACATTATGTTTATTTTCGTTAATGAAATATTTATTGTGGCTAAACAAATAATCTTCATACATATATCTAAACAGAAACAAATTTAAAATTATAAACACAACACAACACAAAATTAAATCACGAGGACCACCCAAATTGGATCTTGCACCAAGTTCAATTTTTTTTAAGTGGCTTACAAAATTCTAACCATATATGGGGGATCGAAGGTCCAAAACCGATCCGAACCAAACCTAAAATCAAATTCCCTAAAATATTAGACCAAAACCAAACCTATAAAATTATGTTCGGTTTCGGTTTGGACCTAAAATCAAAAACCTGAAATATTAGAACCTAAAACTGAGTCTATTAGGATGGTTTCGGTTCATTTTAGGTTGTGGACCTAAAAAAGTAAAACTACAAATATCGATCAATATAATAAATTGAAAATATTCAAATTCAATAACAAAAAATTCTTGAATACAATAAAGCAATAAAGTTTAAACCTTCAACAATTTTAGTATAAAGAGTTAAAGCCTAGAAAAATAACAATCACTTTTAAGCATCAAGTTTAAATCTTGTTTTTTAAATTAAAATTTGAATTTTGGTTTAACCATCGGATTTACGGTTTTTAACCGAACCGAAACCTTTTTTTTTTAAAAAAAACAAGGACCTAAAACCGAACCTATATTGTCGGTTTTGGTTCGGTTAAGTAAACCGAACCCAACTTGCTCAACACTAACCATATCTGTTATACATTATCTATAATCTATATTCCTACGCTATATACTAAAAGTCCAGCTGACATTTGACCTGGATTCATACAACCACATTATTCATCTGTCACATGTCGTAAATTCGTACAATCACGTTATTCATTAATAGATGAATTATAAAAACAAAATAATATATTTTAACAAATAATGAATAAATTAAGACCAATAAAAATTTAAGAAACAAATAAATGAATTATGAAAACAAAATATTATTAGAGAAAGTAAAATTCTTCGTTCTAATCATACATTTATGGTAAAAAAAAAAAACCATGTTGAATAAAAAGAGATAAACTAGAATGATGACTAACTATAAAAGAATTAATGATAATAAAATTCAAGAAGTCACTTGATTATCTAAAATGAACTGTGAAAATGGATATTGAAAAGTTAAGATTTAGAATGGTAGTGTTTCATTAACACATTTAGTGCATCTCAATGACACTACAAATGGTTAATTGTGTCATTTTGATTAATAATACACTATTATATTTTAACAAATAATGAATAAATTATTTAAAAACTTGAAACATTGTAGTCTTATTCAAACAAAAAACATAAATAAACGGACTTCGATTTACTAAGAAAAAAATCACATTCCACCAGTGCCAAGAGTCGGCATCCTTTTCTTCCGGATTTTTTTTTGAAAAGGGGAAAATTGTTTATTTTATAAATATATTAAGTTAATCTACTAAAAATGATTATTTATTAAACTTTCAAGCAAGATTTGGTGACTATAATCTATCTCATTACGTTTGATTTTTTTATTTATAAATCTCATCTCCAATCATCCTCTTCAACCAACCTCATTAACTCCCTCTATGGAACGAGTCATAATGTAACGCCCCCAAAAGCGGGATAGCGACACAGCGTCAGGAGCCCCGAACGAGGACTTCCCAAGGCTAATATAAACGATATAAGATAAGAAATAACATGATAACACCCCACAAGGCATAACTTGCCATCAACAAGGAATAAAGGAAATCCCAAAAGACGTCCCATGACATCAACCACAAACAACTCCAAGCCACAAAGTAAATAATGTAATAACCCACAACCCTGACTTATGAATAATCCGACCCAAAAGATGAAACATGGTTAGGAACGAGTCCTACCAAAACATGACCATCCCACAAAACCGACACAACTCTCACTAGGGTTCCTGACCTCCATGCTCCTGAACTGTTCCTGTACCTGATCATGTCAAAGACATAACCAGCCCCACCGTGGTGGAGTTAGCCTTCCACATAGACTAAGCCAATACATAAGCAGGGTAATATATATGATCAAGATATGAGAATAAGCATACATGACATGACATGATCTTAGGATTACTCAAGGAATTGAAATAACATCATGCAACTTAATCATCATCAATCTCAAAAGATCATATCAATTATTCATTACTCGTGTCAATGATTCATGCTTCAAAATTATCAATACTTAGATTAATTAAAAACCATCATGGCTCAAATACTCAAGAGATATGAATATACAACATGCATCTATAAAGTCATAAGAAAATATCATTTCAAACATGTCATGAAATCTCAAGCAACTTCACAAGTTTCAATCCTATAACATATCTCAAAAGAATACTCATAAACCATTTCAAAATAATTCCCCTCAATATAATCTCAATACCCGTTTATCCAAATCAACAACTCATAACTATGTCGACTACTCATAATCCAACACAATATATTGTAAACCATGTCAACTACTCGTAATTCAACTCAATATGTCATAAACTATGTCAACTACTCGCAATCCGATTCATTATTTCATAAACTATGTCACCTACTCATATTCCAACTCATCATATTATAAACTATGTCAAATACTCAACATCTCAAAATTCAACACAACATCTCACAAACTATGTCAACTACTCCTAAACCAACTCAAAAGCTTATAATCCAAGTCAACCGGTATAACATATCCCAAGGTCAATCGACCAAAATGGGTAACAAGGTATATCCTTGCCCCTTCATCAAATCATAACACGAATAAGCCAAATCATAATATCAAAACATTGCTCGAGCAATCTTTATTTTAAAAGTGTTTTCAAAAACAATTTAACAAGTGCTAATTTAGCAAAGGTTCAAGCCTATTTCTTGAACACGATTTATAAAATGTTATATTTAGCGAATGTTCAGGCCTATTTCTTGAACACGAAGGTACCTCCTAAACCCCTACCACGGGATGGACATAGTAAACACGGATCAGGTGAATTCTCGCCATCCACTAAGGTTGGGCACAACCATCGGCCCGCTCAAACCACATACCATTGGTAATCATGGTCCGTCCTAACCGAGGAGTGAATAAGAATCATGAAAACGGTCACCGACAACAATGTCGTCATGGTCATAGACCACGTAAATAACAAGGGCAATTGCCCGCTAAGGTCATAGACCAAATCATCTAACATATATAAATGGAAAAAGCCGATTAGGTCAAAGACCATGAGGTCATCTCAAAAATCCTCAATATCATAACCGTTTCCTTTTCTAGTATATTTTGACATACACCTCTTTAACTAGTCCCAATCAATTATCATGTAATCACAAGGCTTCTTAAACCGACTCCTCAAATCATACCATACCCATAACTCAAAAATACTATCATGCATTCCTCATGGACTCCAAGATTGTTCCTCTCTAGATATCATAACATATATACATTTGAATACTTATTATGCCCATCATGCCAAATCATAATTTAAAACATCTCAATCATACATGCGGTATCATGAAGGCTTAAACTTAATCATGCTCGTCATACAGAAATCATAATCTAAAACAACGACATTATGAATGCAATATCATGAAGACTTAAAATTAATCATGCTCATCATACTAGATCATAATTTAAAACATCTCAATCATACATGCAATATCATGAAGGGCTTAAATTTAATCATGCTCATATACAAAAGCTCACAAGTACTTGCCTCGATAATCACGTAACGGCTTTTAAGCCAAATCGATAACGTCCACTAAAACTCGTCAAACAACCTATTCAAGCATAAGATCACATAATCAACATATATCTACATTCTATAAAAATCACATAACCATCTAATAGGTGTAAGAGTGACTTACTTAATTCCAACTCGAGTTCAGTTTCACTTCTCTTAGGGTCTGTCCTTAACCCGTTATTCAACCGAGTACGTACCTAGAATGCCAACTATGCATATTACATTCCAATATTCCAGCTCATACTTTAATATGCATATATCCATTTCCAAGAGTTTCAAGATCACTTACGTAGCGTCATAAGACGAAAGCCGATCGACGGTTGTCGAACTTCGACTTGCTACCCTTTCCGAACGTATTTCTGGACCTAAACCAATATAACTAAACAAGTTTAACTCTACAAGCTAAACTTGGGTCATAAAACGCAATATATATAAATACGGGTTAAAACCCGTGATTAAAACTAATGTTAAAATTTGTAAATATATATACAAGGGCTAAATATGCAAAACAAATAAGTTTGGGCCAAATCTGTAATTATAAAGTCCAGCCAAAATCTGTAAATATATATTTTTTGGGCATTTTTGCAAAGACTGAAACTATGGGCCATTTTTGTAAATTAAAATCTGGGTCCTTTTCTACAAATATTCAACAGAGGGCAAAATAGCCAAAAGTAGGAACTAAGGGTAAAAGACGTAATTAACTTTGGGAGCTTTTCGTATTTATACCTAAGTTCAGGGGGCCGACGCAATTAGGGAGAAGAGGCTCAGCACGGTTCCTGCGCAGGCGTGGGCGCTAGTGGCTCCGGCAGGAAGCGAGGCAAGGGCTGGATGGAGCAGGGCGTCGGCGGGAGTGCTTCTCCGGCGTCAACAGCGGCAGGTCTCTCTCCGGGGCGACGTCTCCGGCGAGACTCGATCTCACAAACAAACCAAGGAGGAAGGAGATGGATTAGACTGCAGAGAAGGTGGTGTTGGCTCCGGTGAGTGGCGAAGGTGTCAGCGGAGACGACGAGTATCCTCCGGCGTGCTGGGTCTGGAGGCAGGCTTCTCTCCGGCGTGTTGATCCTGGTGGCAACGTCTCCGGTGACTAGTATATGTAGAGGAAAAGAGAGAGATGCAGGAGGAGGAGAGCTGGACGGTGGGGGTTGATGGCTCCTCCGGCGGTTGCGAAAGCAGAGGCAGGGAGGCGTCAGGCGGCGGGGACCTGCTGAGGGGTGTGAGAGGGAAGAGATGCAGAGATCGGGAGAAGGTGATGTGTGAGGAGAGAGATGGTGGAGAGCTCGGGAAAAAAGGCGGAGGGATGGTGTTCCGGTGGTGAAGGCAGACAAGAGGGAGAGATAGAGAGAGAGAGCAGAACAGAGAGTGATTCCAGGGAGTGAGTTGCAGAGGGAGATCGAGGCGACGATCCGGGGAGAGGAGGGATAGAGGAGAGAAGCGAGTGAGGTGAGGGTAGCATGAGAGGAGAGAGAGGCGGGAGAAGAACGAGGCTGCAGGTGGGTCGAGGGGTCGGGAGTAGCTGTAGGAGCTAGGAGAAGTAAGACTGGGGAGAGGGAGGCGGTGTGCAGAGGAGGCGTGAAGGAGAGGAGAAGCGGGAAGAAGAAAGAAAGAAGAGAGGGGGATGATGCTCCCGGCTGGCGTGGCCAGCGTGGAAAGAAAGAAATGGGGCCCGCTGACGCTGACGGGGAGAAGAGAGCCGGATGGGCCCCAGTGGAAAGCAAAGAAGGGAAAAGTAAAAACAAATTAAAATAAAATAGAATTCGATAAAAAACTATACGGAATGGATGTTACCGATCGGAAAATTATCCGAATCTTTTCCTTAAAATAAATTACGGATAATATATAATTATGTATATATATATATATACTTTATAAATAGGATAAAACTCGTAAAAGTTTAAATTTACGATATAAAATACTATTTATATACGGAAAATATTTATATATAAAACGCACCTTACTTTAGGGGTGTTTCACAGAAGTCGCTTGTATTTTTTTGGACGGGAAAAAGAGAAATATATAGTTAAGTGGTTTTTTTGAGGTCAAAAATTTTGCAAAACAAGCCATTATCTATTATTCATATTTTTTTATAGAAAAAATGTGTCTTCGTAGTAAACCAGAAAATTGATAAAAGATAAATTCGGAATGATAAAGGGGATCAATTAAATAAAAGACAAGCGCGTGCGTCTAGTTCTTTTTCCTTGAAAAAATGGGCGCCAGTTGGTGGAGCCGGCGCCTTTATTGGGAAATTTTTTTTAAAAAAAAACTTGGGTGACGGCACTATCCGTCAGCGCTCAAGTTAGGAGCCGGCGCCTTACGAGTTTTGTTGGTCCTCGTGAGTTTGAGCGCCGTGTATATAACACACCCCTATTTAAACTGACGATACCTTAATTTTCTCTAAAACAATATAACAACACAAGCATGACAATGATGAATTATGACATTATCTAAAGTAAGAAGTGTATCCATGTTGAATAAGAAATGAAGTTTCTTGGATTAAAAATGCAACACCCCAAATTATGGGAATTTGGAACGTTACTGCTTAGGACATCACAGTGGGTCCCAACCTTAGGTTGACGTCAATAACGTCTGATCTTGCAACAAGACACAAATATTATTAAATAAAAATCCTTTCAAAAATCAACATATTTAGACTCGACAGACTCTGGACTCGTACGACAGCCAACTGAGAAAGAATTAAAATCGACTGTGTGAAAAATAAAAGAATTATAACTAAATAAACCCAACACCCACAACTCATAGTACGGAAATTCCGGCAGGCCACTCCATGATGCGTCCTTGGAATCGTTGAAGAACGAACACCGGATCTAGAACAAGCTAGAGCTTCAACTACTCCTTGTTGATGTGCAAATGGGAACTTTGAAAGAAGTTTGGTAAGGCGGAAGCGATTTGGAAATGGATTCGGAAGCGAAGGTTTGATTCGATCTAGAGAGATCGAGCAAACGTTGTAGTGGATCTGAGGGTTTGATTCTTTAGAAGAATCCTCGACGATGAGTTCTTGGATCTAAGACTTGATCCAAGGAAGAACTTTGAGGAGATTGAAGAGGAAGTGATGCCCAGATCAAGAATGAGGATTTTCCTTCAAAATACTTGATTAAAATTAGACATGCCTTACAAGTGAGGTCAAGCATCCCTTATATAGTGGATGGAGGTCAAACCATTAGCCGGAAATTAAATGACGGAAATAAAGGCGGGAAATAAAAGCGGGAAATAAAGTCGGGGCTAACTCCCGAATTGAAAGGCCTAGACTATCAATGTCGGAAAGTAACTCCCGGAATTAAGTTCCGGAGTTACGGTTCCGAAAATTAAAGTCTATTATTTTAAATGCAAAATATAATAAATAATAATAATATTGCTAGTTTGATGACGTGGCGCCGGAAGTCTATGCCATGGTGGAGTGGTGACATGGCATGCCACTAATGGGTCCAAGTGATGCAATGGTGCGTCGGATGATTGAGCCGGCAGCTTGGGCGATGGCTTTAGCTCGGGACGAGTAAGCGGTCCATCGGAGCGAAGCCGCAAAGCATCCTCCTCCTCATCCACGGCCATGGTTGTCAAGGGTGCATCAGTCCCCCCCATCTTGGATGTGAAACGTCCCCGTTTCACCGTCGTCAAATAGGGGCTCAACATAAGGGGCTAGATCCTTGACATTGAACGTTGGGTGCACGCCGTAGGAATCCAAAAGCTCCAACTTGTAAGCATTTGGACCATGGCGGGATAGGATCCGGAAAGGCCCATCACCTCGATCCGATATCTTGCCCTTGCGTCGAGATGGAAAACGCTCCTTCCTTAAGTGGAGCCAAACAAGATCGCCGGGCTCGAAAGATATGTCGCGACGGCCCTTATTGCGTTGTTCGGAAAGTTGGGCGGCACGACGTTGGAGTTGTGCTCTTGTCCGCTCATGAAGTTCAATGATTGAGGCGGCTCGACTTGCAGCGGTGATGTGTTCACCGTCCTTGAGTGGGCGTGGTGTGAAGTCCAAAGGCGTGTGTGGATTAAGGCCGTAGACAACTTCAAATGGTGAGAGTTTAGTTGCCGAGTGCCTAGACCTGTTATACGAAAACTCCACAACCGAAAGTAAGTCCTCCCACTTTCGTGGGTTGTTCCTCAACGTTGCTCTAAGTAGAGCACCGAGAGTCCGATTGGTCACCTCCGTTTGACCATCGGTTTGGGGGTGATAACTACTTGAAAAAAACAAGTTGGTTCCAAGTTTTCCCCATAACGTCCTCCAAAAGTGACTCACAAATTTCACTTCCCGATCACTAAGGATGGAACGTGGTATCCCGTGTAAGCGCACTACATTGTTAAAGAATAACGTGGCGACAACGCTAGCATTGTGGGTGCTCTTACACGCGATAAAATGAGCCATTTTTGAAAAACGGTCGACTACCACAAAAATGGAGTCGTTGCCTCGCTTGGACATTGGTAGGCCAACTACAAAGTCCATGGAAAGATCCTCCCAAGGTCTCATTGGTATAGGTAAAGGAGAATACAATCCGTCCGGACCTTGACGCGATTTTGCATGATGACATGTGATGCAACTTGTGCAAAACCGTGTCACATGCTTGCGCATTTTGGGCCAAAAGAAGTGCTCTTGGAGAGCGGCGAGAGTCTTGTAGCACCAAAGTGACCACGACCCTCATGGACCTCCTTTATCAACAAGTGACGTATGGACGAACGCGGAATACAAAGTTTTCCCGCGCGGAACAAGTAGCCATCATTTATAAAGAAGGTCTCACGCTCTCGGAGATCAAGGCATTTGGTAAATATATCCTTGAAGTCAAGATCCGTGGCATATAACTCTTTAATAAGAGCAAAGCCATGAATCTTGGCGTCCATATGCACCAAAAGGATATATCGCCGAGAAAGGGCATCGGCTACCACATTCTCTTTTCCCTTCTTATGCCGAATGACATAAGGAAAGGTTTCTAGAAATTCTACCCAACTTGCATGGCGCCGACTCAAATTAATTTGACTCTTGAGATACGAAAGAGCCGCATGATCTGAATGAATCACGAACTCCTTTGGGCACAAGTAGTGTTGCCATGTCTTTAGACAACGAACTAAAATATATAGTTCCTTGTCATATGTTGGATAGTTGAGTGGCGGACCGGAAAGCTTTTCGCTAAAGTAAGCAATGGGCCGATTCTCTTGTAGAAGAACCCCCCCAATGCCAACATTAGATGCATCACACTCCACCTCGAAGGTTTTCGAGAAATTTGGGAGCTGGAGTAATGGTGCATTGCAAAGTCGGTCTTTGAGCGCATCAAACGCTCGAGCATGGGTATCACGCCACTCAAACGTGACACCCTTGGTAGTGAGCTCATGAAGCGGTGCCGCTACCGAGCTAAAGTCTTTGACAAAGCGTCGGTAGAAGCCCGCTAAGCCAAGAAAGGCTCGGACCATGGTGACTGTACTAGGTGTAGGCCACTCCTGAATAGCGCAAACTTTGGATTCGTCTACTCGGAGTCCGTCCTTAGACACGACATATCCAAGAAAAATTGTTGTGTCCGAGCAAAAGACACATTTTTCATAATTCACATATAATTGCTATTGTCTAAGGCACTCGAACACTTGGCGAAGGTGCCCGAGGTGTTCATCCAAAGACTTACTAAATATGAGAATATCGTCAAAATAAACTACGACAAAATTACCCAAAAACCAGCGGAGGACATGGTTCATGAGACGCATGAACGTTGATGGGGCGTTGGAGAGTCCGAATGGCATGACAAGCCACTCATATAAGCCGTACTTCGTTTTGAAAGCCGTCTTCCATTCGTTACCCTCGGCCATCCGGATTTGGTGATTACCGCTCCGGAGATCAATCTTTGAGAAAACGGTGGCGCCGTGGAGTTCATCTAGCATGTCGTCGAGGCGCAGGATCGGATGCCAGTACTTGAAGTTTATTTGGTTGATGGCTCGGCAATCGACACACATCCTCCAAGACCCGTCCTTCTTGGGCACCAAAATGACCGGCACGACACATGGTGAAAGCGACTCACGAACATATCCCCGGTCTAGGAGCTCTTGGACTTGACGTTGTAGTTCCTTAGTCTCTTCCGGACTTGCACGGTAAGCAGCACGGTTGGGTAAAGACGCGCCGGGCACCAAATCGAATTGGTGATCTATTCCACGGATCAGTGGCAAGCCGGGTGGTAGGTCATCGGTCAAGACGTCCTGAAATTCAGACAACAAAGTAGACACCTCATGCGGCATATTACTAAGGTCATGAGAAGTGATGCGTCCTTGGAGGTAACCAAGGATAACTTTCGGATCTAGATTCAGCCAAGCTCCAACTACTCCTTGATTCTTTGTGCGGTATTGTGTCGATTCAGATCCAAAGGGGTGGAAGCGATGAAGAAACAAGGGTTGATTCGATCTAGAGAGATCGAATAAACCGTTTGATGGAGATCGAAAGTTGATTCTAAAGAAGAATCCTCGAATATGGTGTTCTTGGATCAAAGATGAGATCCAAGGAAGAAATTTGAGAAATAGACGGGAAGGTTTGATGCCCAAGCTAAGTCAGAGGAAAAGTCTTCTCAAAACCTAGTAAAATTGAACATCGAAAATAGGTGAGGCAAGAAGTCCCTTATATAGAGAGTCTTGCCCGCCTATGGGCCAACGGGCCAAACAAACATAAATACGAAAAGCCCAACAAGGGAAAAACCCTAAAAGATAAGGTCAAGGGGAATATTCTATAAGGAATATCCCTTTTATTACATAAAAGGAAAACATGCAAAAAACTAGTCCGAAAGTAAAAGCGTGGGCGGGACCGGTAGCCTATGCCATGGTGGTGTAGAGACACAACATACAAGCGACTGGTCCAAGTGACGAAGTGGTGCGGACGATGATAGATCCGGTGGCTCGGGCAATGGACTTGACTCGGGATCGGGTGAGCGGTCCATCTGAGCGAACCCTCAAAGCCTCGTCCTCTTCGTCTACGGTCAACGTAAGAGGAACATCCAAGGGCGCATCAGTCCCCCCATCTTGGTTGTGAAACGTCCCCGTTTCACCATCGTCAAAGAGGGGCTTAACATAAGGGGCAAGGTCCTTGACGTTGAACGTCGGGTGTACTCCGTAGGAATCCGGAAGCTCTAACTTGTATGCATTCGGGCCATGGCGGGCTAAGATGCGGAATGGGCCTTCACCACGGTCCGAAAGCTTGCTCATGCGGCGAGTTGGAAAACGCTCCTTCCTTAGGTGGAGCCAAACAAGATCACCGGGCTCAAAAGAGACGTCGCGGCGGCCCTTGTTGCGTTGTCCGGCAAGTTGGGCGGCACGACGTTCAAGTTGTGTCCTAGTCCGCTCATGAAGCTCAATGATTTGGGCGGCTCGGTTTGCGGCGATGATGTGTTCGCCGTCCTTGAGCGGGCGGGGAGTGAAGTCCAACGGTGTGTGTGGATTAAGGCCGTAGACAACTTCAAATGGGGACAATTTAGTTGCCGTGTGCCTAGTCCTGTTATACAAAAACTCCACAATAGAAAGTAAGTCCTCCCACCTACGTGGGTTGGTCCTAGTGGTGGCTCTAAGTAGAGCACCAAGAGTCCGATTGGTCACATCCGTTTGACCATCGGTTTGGGGGTGATAACTACTTGAAAACAACAAGTTGGTTCCAAGTTTTCCCCATAGCGTTCTCCAAAAGTGACTCACGAATTTCACGTCCCGATCACTAACGATAGAACGAGGTATCCCATGTAAGCGCACCACATTGTCAAAGAACAATGTGACAACTTTACTAGCATTTTGGGTGCTCTTACATGAAATGAAATGATCCATTTTGGAGAAGCGATCGACTACCACAAAAATGGAGTCTTTGCCTCGTTTTGACATAGGTAATCCGACCACAAAGTCCATGAATAGATCCTCCCAAGGTCCCATTGGTATAGGCAAAGGAGAATACATTCCATCCGGACCTTGGCGTGACTTTGCATGATGACATGTGATGCAACCCTTGCAAAACCTTGTCACATGCATACGCATCCGGGGCCAAAAGAAATGCTCTTGGAGAGCGGAAAGGGTCTTGGTAGCACCGAAGTAACCATGGCCCTCATGAGCTTCCTTGATCAACAAATGGCGTATAGATGAGCGCGGAATACAAAGTTTTCCCACTCGGAAAAGATAACCATCGTTAATAAAGAAAGACTCGTGCTCTCGGAGGTCGAGGCATTGTGCCCATATGTCCTTGAAGTCAAGATCCGTGACATATAACTCTTTGATAAGAGCAAAGCCATGTATTTTGGCGTCCATATACACAAGAAGGGCATACCGGCGAGAAAGGGCATCGGCTACCACATTCTCCTTGCCTTTCTTATGCCGAATGACATAAGGAAAGGTCTCTAAAAACTCTACCCAACTAGCATGGCGCCGACTTAGATTTGTTTGACTCTTGAGATACGAAAGAGCCGCATGATCCGAATGAATCACGAACTCCTTCGGCCACAAGTAATGTAGTCATGTCTTAAGACAACGAACTAGAGCATATAGTTCTTTGTCATATGTAGGGTAGTTGAGCGAAGGACCGGAGAGTTTTTCACTAAAGTAGGCAATTGGACGAGTCTCTTGTAAGAGAACTCCTCCAATGCCCACATTCGATGCATCACACTCCACCTCGAAAGTTTTCGAAAAGTTTGGGAGTTGGAGTAATGATGCATTACAAAGGCGGTCTTTGAGCGCATCAAACGCTCGAGCATGGATATCACGCCACTCAAACGTGACACCCTTGGTAGTAAGCTCATGGAGCGGGGCCGCTACCGTGCTAAAGTCCTTGACAAAGCGTCGGTAGAAACCCGCTAAGCCGAGAAAGGCTCGGACCATGGTGACCGTAGTAGGAGTAGGCCACTCCTGAATAGCACGAACTTTAGATTCGTCTACTCGTAGTCCGTCCTTAGACACGACATAGCCAAGAAAGATAATGTTGTCCGAGCAAAATACGCATTTTTCAAAGTTGACATACAATTGCTCTTGTCTAAGGCACCCGAGCACTTGGCAAAGGTGCCCGATGTGATCCTCCAAAGACGTACTAAACACCAAAATATCATCGAAATAAACAACGACAAATATACCCAAGAATCGGCGCAAGACATGGTTCATGAGGCGCATGAAGGTGGATGGGGCGTTGAAGAGGCCAAATGGCATGACAAGCCATTCATAGAGTCCATACTTCGTCTTGAACGCCGTCTTCCACTCGTCACCTTCGGCCATCCGGATTTGATGGTAACCGCTCCGGAGATCAATTTTGGAGAAAATGGTGGCACCGTGGAGCTCATCCAACATGTCATCAAGGCGCGGGATCGGGTGGCGGTATTTAACGGTGATTTGGTTGATGACACGACAATCAACACACATCCGCCATGATCCGTCTTTCTATGACACTAATATGACCGGGACGGCACATGGTGATAAGGATTCACGCCCATGTCCCCGGTCTAGGAGCTCTTGCACTTGACGTTGTAGTTCTTTCGTCTCCTCCGGACTTGCTCGGTACGCGACACGGTTTGGTAAAGAAGCACCGGGCAAAAAGTCAATTTGGTGTTCAATCCCTCGGATTGGTGGCAAGCCGGGTGGTAGGTCTTTGGGCATAATAACCTGAAATTCGGACAACAACAAAGACACCTCGTGTGGCACATTACTCGGGTCATGAGAAGTAGATAAACAAAACGGAACAAGCAAGAAACATGGAAACTTGCCTTCCATGACCGGTTGCAAATCATGCCGGCGAGCTAGGAGTATCCTCGGTTCACACCGTCCTTGAATTACGGGGTCCGAAGATGGCAAAGGTGTGCTCGTAGGAACGATGCGGCCTTTACTTCCTTTGGACTCGGTAGCATGGACAAGAGGGGCGGTGTTCTGGGATTTGGAAGTACTAACACCTACAACATTGGAACTCCGAGGAGGGTCCGATTTTGCCGGTGCCTTAGCGGACTCATCTATAGATTGTTGCCTCTTCCGTTCCGCATAGTCAACCAAAATTTCGTGCGGAGTCATAGGCAAAAGTGTGACCCGTTTTCCATTATATAGGAACATGTACCGGTTAAGATAACCATCGTGAAATGTTCGGTGATCGAATTGCCATGGTCGTCCCAATAGGACATGTGTGGCGTCCATCTTGATAACATCACAAAGGACCTTATCAACATAGGCGCCAATAGAAAACGTCACCCAAGCTTCTTGTGTGACGTGTCACACGCCTTATCGGAAATTCATTGGAGTCCGTAAGGTGTTGGGTGGGGGTTGTAGGCAACTTGAAGTGTTTTACCACTCGTTCGTTGACAATATTGCAACAAGAACCCCCGTCAACAATGAGAGAAAGGCTCGTGTTATTGACCAAGCAACGAGAATGGAAGAGATTCTCGCGTTGATCAATAGGAATAAACTCTTTAATAGCCAAAATACGCCGAGAAACAAGAGCGAATTTACCGGGTTGTGCTGGAGCGTAAGCAAGCTCGTCGTCACATGGTTCCATTCCAAATTGCGGGTCGGCGTCTTGGTCATCCTCAATGATGATATCGCCATCTTGATGATCATCTTCGTCCTCGAAATATGCAGGGTCGGCAAACAAAACCCGTTTGGTGTTTGGACAATCACGTTGCACGTGACCAAAACCGCTACACTTGTAGCACACGGGTTCCCTTGGGCGAGCCGCCGGTGAAGGTCCTTGTTGACCTCTAGCGGGAGGCGCCGGGGCCGTGGGCCCACGGTTTGGTGCCCTCTCATTACCCGCCTGCCTATTGGATTGACCCGTCCGTCGGGCTCCTTTGGAAGCGTCGGCATCTGGAGAACTAGGCACATCTCGAGTACGTGTGTTAGAAGAATGAGGATATTGACTTGAGGAAGAATTATACCTTGAATACCGAGGCGTCTCAAGTTGTTGCTTGTAGAGCTTCATGGCGGCATGGCACAATGCCCCCAAATCCTTATATGGCACAATCTCAAGCGGGCGCCGAATGGAAGCATTAAGCCCACTCATGAATTTGGTGCGAAGGGTAGAGGGAGAGGCCGAGACGCCGGCCTTAATGTGCATGTCCTCGAGTTTGGCCAAGTAAGCCAGCGGGGTGAGGTTGCGTTGTTTGAACTCGGCAATTTGCAACCACATATCATTCTTGAAGTCCTCGGGCACGTATTTCTTGGTCATGACATAGATCAATTGCTCAAAGGTCGCAATCGGTGCCCATCCTCGCCTTTCACGGGTGATCTCATACCGGTTCCACCAAGACTTGGCATCTCCTTCAAAGTAAAGAGTTGCCGCCTCGATTTTCTCGTATTCATCCTCATAATGACAATGTTTCAAGGCTCGTTTCATATCCTGCGCCAAATCAAGAAAAACACACGGATTATAGTCACCATGAAAGATAGGGAATTTAACCTTACCTTCCCTACGAGTGCGGTAGGGGTCCGGGCGGGGCGGTGGATTGTAGGCATCATCGGCACGGGCTCGCCGGTGGCCGCCCTGACGCCGGTGGCGCCCATGAACGGGTGGTTCATGCCTAGGTGAGTTTGGGGGAGGCAACAATTCTTCACCTCGGTCTTGGTTCTCTTAAGGGTCCATGACGGGTGGGTGCCATGGACGGTCATGTGCCACCCGTTCCAAGTCGGACTCATCACCAGAGAACTCGTTGAAATCTTTTTCCTCATCATACTCATCAAAGTCAAGGGTCGTCGTTTGCCGGGTTGACCGTTGGCGACGGCGTCCGGAACGATCATTATCACGAACATGATTGTTGGTCGAGTCGGGAAGGGACCGGGGCTCTTCCCGGGCTCGACGTTTGGTGCGGGGAGCACTAGGTGGAGGTGGAGAAGGGACATACCGTTGGTGTTAAGGCTCATAATGCTTGTGCCGATTTTCCGTATCGACTATGAGAAGGTCATCTTGAGTCGGGTCGGGGAATTCTTCGTCCTCTTCATGGGACTCATTTCCGTCAAGAGGTAAGGGACGTTGGCATTCAATGACAGACGCAAGCCGGGGACCATTTGATGGTCCGGTCCTAAAATTCCCTTGCCTTTCCGTTGTGCATCGGATGTGGAAACATTGACCAAGGTCTCAATTGGAATTGTTGGGGTGGGACGTTGGGCAAGCCGTAGAGCCTTAAGAGCTTCCAACTCTTGCTTCAAGGCAATATTTTCTCGGGTCAAGGCATCAAACTTTTGTTGTGCCTTCAAAGCTTCCAATTCCTGCCTTATGGAGTCATTTTCGAGGGACAACGAAGCATTTTCTTGAGCCAAAGGTTCATTGGACTCTTGCGGACCAGAAACCTGAGAAGTTTCCAATTCAACGTTAGTCATTGCTCCAAATCAGCACACAATTGCAAGCAATCAAATGAGCAAGGTGACAAGTTAAGTCAACTTTACCCAAGTTCAAGTGCGTTATCGGGTTCTACTTTGGGGAAGGCCGTTTGGCGGTTAGGCAAGTAAGGCAAATCCAACAAAATTGAACCAATTACACACAAATAAACAAGTGATATTTTGCAAACGTATGTAAGAAAATGGAGAGGCGGAAGATGGACGGATTGTGCAGTCGGCAAGCTTTGCTTGCTTTCGGTCTTTGACCGTTTTGTAAAATCCGATTTTTCGGATGGACCGGTTTGCCGGACGTCTTTTCACTTTTGTGTTTCGTTTCTTTGAAACGTTTTGAGCAACACTTTTTTTTTTTTTTTTTTTTTGAACACAAATCCGTATTGATGAAGAGTTTTTTTTTTTTGCTTGGAATATCAAATGCGAGATATCCGAATTTTCGTTAACAAAATATCCCAAGAAATTTGGTGAAATTAATTAACAAAATTGTCGGATTGGGTCGGTTTAAGAAAAAGACGGGTTTGATAATTGGTTTGATGGCAAACCAAATATCACCTATTTTTTTGTTTTTCAAATTGATCAAAAGAAAAAAAAATCAGGAAAAATGGATGAACATGATGAACAACATGAAGATCATGAAGAACAAATGAAGAACATCATGAACAAACGAAGAACATCATGAACAAAAGGCTAAATAGGTTGAAGATAATAACGCACAAAAACAAGAGTAAAGAGAACTTAGCTTTGATCCCTTTGCTTTGATGCCAATTTGATGCGTCCTTGGAGGTAACCAAGGATAACTTTCGGATCTAGATCCAGCCAAGCTCCAACTACTCCTTGATTCTTTGTGCGGCGTTGTTTCGATTTCAGATCCAAAGGGGCGGAAGCGATGAAGAAACAAGGGTTGATTCGATCTAGAGAGATCGAATAAACCGTTTGATGGAGATCGAAAGTTGATTCTAAAGAAGAATCCTCGAATATGGTGTTCTTGGATCAAAGATGAGATCCAAGGAAGAAATTTGAGAAATAGACGGGAAGGTTTGATGCCCAAGCTAAGTCAGAGGAAAAGTCTTCTCAAAACCTAGTAAAATTGAACATCGAAAATAAGTGAGGCAAGAGGTCCCTTATATAGAGAGTCTTGCCCGCCTATGGGCCAACGGGCCAAACAAACATAAATACGAAAACCCAACAAGGGAAAAACCTAAAAGATAAGGTCAAAGGGAAATATTCTATAAGGAATATCCCTTTTATTACATAAAAGGAAAACATGCAAAAAATAGTCCGAAAGTAAAAGCGTGGGCGGGACCGGTAGCCTATCCCATGGTGGTGTAGAGACACGACATACCGGCGACTGTCCAAGTGACGAAGTGGTGCGGACGATGATAGATCCGGTGGCTCGGGAAATGGACTTGGCTCGGGATCGGTGAGCGGTCCATCTGAGCGAACCCTCAAAGCCTCGTCCTCTTCGTCTACGGTCAACGTAAGAGGAGCATCCAAGGGCGCATCAGGAAGTAGATAAACAAAAAGGAACTAGCAAGAAGCATGGTAACTTGCCTTCCTTGATCGGTGTCAAATCATGTTTCCGGGCCAAAAGTACCCTCGGCTCACACCGGCCTTTTGATTATTGGGTCCGGAGATGGTAAAGTTGCATTCGTGGGAACGATGCTTCCTTTACTACCTCTAGTCTCAATAGCATGGTTACTAGGGCCGGTGTTCCGTGATCCGGAAGTACTAGCACCCACAACATCGGCAGAACTCCTAGGAGGGTCCGATGTTGACGGCGTAGTGGTCTCATCAATGGCTTGTTGCCTCTTCCGTTCCGCATAATCAGTTAATATTTCATGTGGAGCATAGGCAACAATGTGACTCTTTTTCCATTATATTGGAAACATATATCTATTAAGATAACCATTCATGGAAAGTTCGACGATCGAATTGGCATGGTCGTCCTAATAAAACATGTGTGGCGTCCATCTTGATAAAATCACAAAGGATCTTATCAACATAGGCGCTATGGAAAACGTCACCCAAGCTTGTCGTTTGACGGTGTCACACGCCTTATCGGAACTCCATTGGATTCCATAAGGTGTTGGGTGGGGGGTTGTAGGCAACTTAAAGTGTTTTACCACTTTTTCGTTGATAATGTTACAACATGAACCCCCATCAACTATTAATGAGAGACTAGTGTTATTGACCAAACAACGAGAATGGAAAAGATTTTCGCGTTGGTCAATAGGAACGAATTCTTTAACGGCCAAAATTCGACGAGATACAAGGGCAAACTTACCGGGTTGTGCCGGCGGCCGCAAGCCATTTGTTCGTCGCATGGTTCCATGCCGTAGTAGGGGTCGACGTCTTGGTCATCCTCTATGATGATATCGTTGTCTTCTTCATCT
>NCTC01003648.1:0-52475 GCA_002319775.1 Fagopyrum tataricum | reverse complement strand
GATCGACGACGTGGAAAAAGGGGAAATTTTCCAATCTACTCAATTGAGTGAGCCATCAACGTCGATCAAGTAAAATGGAAAACTCGGACAAAGAAAACCATCGGCCACTTGAGTTTTATATAAAATATTCCTTTGGATGTGTTGGCAAACGTGTATAGGCCTATAAAGGGCTTGGTTGCCTTAGAAATAGATATCTCACCACACTTCATTTGCATATAGAAACAAATTCTCTCTCTCTTTTCTATTTACACAGATATTCAAAGTGTTCTTGGTGTTCTTGAGTAAAAAGCTGAAGGAAGAGAAGTTTGATCCATAGTTGTATCTAGTTAGCGACAATTGGCCATCAAAAGGGGTCACCATTGTCATCGAAGGCTGGAGTGATTCACTAAAGATGCCTTTCATCAACTTTGTGGTTTATTCTGAGATGGGTCCAATGTTTATCAAAGTTGTGATTTGTGCAAGTGAGGTTAAGTATAAACAGTTCATTGCTATTATGATGAAAGAGGTAATTGATGAAGTTGGACATCAAAATGTGTTCAATTTGTGACAAGATAATGCTAGAAATTGCAAGGGAGTTGGAGAAATCACTAAAAGTATCTATCCTCACATCTATTGGACACCTTGTGTTGTTCATACTCTTAATCTTTCTTTGAAGAACATATGTGTTGCAAAGAATGTTGAGAATAATCTAGATACATATGTTGAACGTCATTGGATCACGGAAATTCACAATGATGTTGTCCAAATAAAGAACTTCATCAAGAACCATGGTATGAGATTGTCCATTTATAGCCAGTTTAGTTCTTTGAAGTTATTTTATGTTGCAGAAACTCAGTTTGCTTCAATTGTTATTATGCTTAAGATATTTAGACGCATCAAGAGTGCATTGGAAAACATGGTTGTTTGTGATCAATGGGCATCATATAGGGATGGTAATCAATATAAAGAAAAATTTGTGAGAGACACAATATTGGATGAGTAGTGGTGAACAAAGATGGATTACATTCTTTCTATTACAACTCCCATTTATGAAGTGATTAGAGCTTGTGACATGATAACATGTTTTTATACTATCTTTAGTAGTGTTGATTTCATGTATTTTATTTAGTTTTTGGATGGGATAAGGCATTTACATCTTAGTTAGTGCTTAAATATATTAAATAATGTCTACTCCCTTTGTCTCTCGTGTTTAGGTTTTTTAGGTCAAAATTGAAACTTAAAGGAATGAAATCCATCAAGGCTAAGAAAGCTCACATTATTAACATCATCCATAGAAAGAAAGGAAGAAAAGCAACAAGAAATCCCCGGAGCAACAAGTAACCCCTTGGCTGACCTACTTTCAACATGGATCGAGTAGATTGGAAAGATCAGACGAAGTGGTAAATGAAAAAAAAAATTCCATTGTACTCGATCGAGTGAGCCATCAACGTCGATCGAGTAAAACGAAAAACTCGGACAAAGATGAAAGTGTAACCCCGGCCACTTGAGTTTGTTAGAAAAGATTCATTTTTATGAGCTGGCAACCGTGTATGGGCATATATAGAGGGCTTGGTTGTCTTAGAATAGATACATCACCACACATTAGGTGTAGATCAAAAAAAATTCTCTCTCTCTCTCTCTCTCTCTCTCTCTCTCTCTCTCTCTCTCTCTCCTAGTTACACGGATATTCAAAGTGTAATTGGTGTTCTTAAGTAAAAATATGAAGGAAGAGAAGTTAGATCCATTTGCAATCTTGTTTTCATCATAAATTTTGTTTGGTAAGTCCAAATTACTCCATTCTTTACCCTATATTCCTTATTTCCTCTCTGCGTTCATATCATGGATTTGATTTATGGATTTGAGATATTTGGTTTCACGATTATGTGTGAGTAGGTCTATATTAGGGTTTGAGGTAAAAACTCTAAATCCAAGCTATGTCCCTTGAATTTATGTTATGCCTTAGGAAATAAATATGTATTTGAAACACTCCAAATTCTGGGAATCCTGAGCGTTACTGGCTAGGACCTCACAGTGAGTCACGTCCTTCGTTTGATAACAATCACTACGGACCTTGCAACAAGACACAAATATTAAAACGTTAAATCTTTAATAAATGTGCTCAAAGTAGTAAAAACTCAACTAAACAAAACAGTAGCCAATATCTAGGACGAGTAAGTCTAAGACAAATAATCAAACTACAGAAATCAGTAACTAACTCAACAACCAGAAAACCCGGTCCTAGTACGGAAACCCAGCTTGCCACTTCACTCTCGATCTCTCGGTAGAGATCTAAACTGCAATATCTAACAACACAGTAAAAACCGTTAGGTACGATTCTATTACTAGAGGTCACTAGAGCACAATCACATATAAAGAAGTGTATGGTAAATCAATCAGCATGCACACTCAAGGTCCCGATTTATTATCTTTCGTTACGTGGATTGAGCCATTCTATTTTCCATATTTTCTTGTAACACAAGAGTCTCCCGACTCTTGCCCCCATCCCCGTTAAACAGTAGGACTGGTGTATGTACCTCTTCCCGTATACCCTACTGGAATGGTCGTGGGGCAATCCTCCGTCATTATCGACCCGGACCGACGGTTATCATACACTTGTGCCTTTATTAACAATTAAAGTACAATGATCTGGTCCGTTCATTTTATTTTACAAGAATAACACACACTACTCTAATGCACACTCAGTATTAAACGGTAGTTAAGTGAGTCCTACGAACTCACCTTATCGGTACTGGTCTCAAAGTCTCGCGATCTTGCCAGCGAAAGATCCGATTATCCTGTTTCACAATTTATCCATTCTTAGAATCGTTCCAATCCTAACTTCCGTTCATTTATCATTGTCACAATCAGGGTATGACGTCTAAACTCAATACCCTGATCTTCCTTAACATTTCGATTTGGGGACCTACACGTCCATTTGCGTTCTCTTAATCATAGCATACTCATTCTAGTAAAACTCTCTACCCAGAAATCGTTATTATTCTACTATCATTAATAACCCGTCTATTCTCTATTCTCATTCCGGTCTCTAGATTCCCTCGCACACACCCGCTCACTTAGATTTCGGTTTCTATTTCTATACGTATCCATCATTATTTACAATCTTTACTACTTATAATTCTCGATCCGGATTCATAACGTAGCATTTTCCGGATTCACTAACGTAACATTTTCCAAACTTGTTACAGTTCTAACTTTTTCCGGTCATCCCACATTACTTCCGCATCACTCATTATTCCAATAATTCCGCTAAGTATAAACGACTACGCTATCATGTACTTTTCAATTAATTATAAAAACTTTAAAGATAAATTCTGTTAATTTAATTTAATCGAAAAGCTCGGATGCGGATCTAACCAGAGTGAATTTCGTTGCCACGGTTAGTAGTACTGAACGGCACCAGTTGGCACCAGGTGACACCGGCCAAGAGGAGCAGGTCATGGGTTCGAGTTCTTGGGACGGAAAGGGCGGATTCTATAGTGTGCAGGTCATGGCTTCAATTCCTGGGGGTAGCAAAATGCACATGTGCACCAGAGTGGGGAGGCAACACGTTGGGGGTCAAAACTTGCTAATAGTGAAATAACCGGAAAATTTTAATAATTTTATGGGTTATTTATATTAATAATTTTTATAAAATTAATTATTTCATTTATGTTGGAAATCCAATTTGACAAGGAAGCAATAACTATACAATTTTAAAACCGATCAAATAACAAATGAACCAAACCAAACCTTTCCTTTACCTTGGAACCAAACCGGCCGGATGGACCGGCCCTGTCCCTCTTTGCTCTCCCTTAAGCCCAATTATACGGCCCATATCTATTCCCCCTTATCAGTCTTGTTTCTGGCCCACCTCCCTATCTGTCCTCGCAGCCCGATACACATAACCCATTGTGAAAGCGGGCAGACCAACTTGTCGTCATCGTTCTCCTCGCAACGAAGGAGTTTCAACCGGCTGTCAAGCCATTAATGGCGGTAATGAAGGAAGACGGCCGTTACAGGTTTTAGCCAAACCGTTCATGCTTACTCTGCCACGCCCTTACCGAGATCGGGTTCTACCTCCCTCCTAACCGAAACTACTGCGACCGACCACCCACGTTGCCTCCCACTCTCGCACACCACTGCATTACTCTCGCCGATGGCTATCAGATCTTAGACACTGAGTGCCTTGACCAGTCAGCTTCCCTCTGCGAACCATCGTCTCTACTACCCACACCCTGCCTCCTTGAACCACACAGCCACTTATCCACGTCCGCCTCTCGCCCTTTTCTCCACGCTATCGAGCCACCGAAATTGTTGCGTGCCAGAGGATCGTTACCACTTGCCCCACCTCTCACCTTTCTCGGTACCTCACTTACACCCTCGGCTTGTCGTCCAAGACCCCCAGCCGCCCTCACCTCTACGGTCCTCACACCGCATGAAAACAGGGGATGAACGATGACGATGGAATCAATGATGCCCATGTTATAGATTTCGAACCAAGTACGAGGTGAAGATCTTGATTGGTTGAGCGTACGCGTTTTCCCCGGACCCGGTCTTCCGACCGTGTAACATGACCTTGAACCGTTACTTGCTTCCGAACCACTCCGGTTAGATCCGAATCTAAACTTTTCCGTAAAGTAATTCTATTAGAATTTAAGGTGAATATATAAAATAATGGTTTTGTTATCGCATTGTAATATCATAGTATCTTGTTTTTGCTGAGAGAAATGTTGGAGTAGTTGATGTTGTGGATTTAGGTAGGAACTGGAACCGGAGACCCAACGGAGTTGAGAAAATATAGTATTAGTCGGGAATAGAATAAAAATTTTGAAACGGTTGTTAACACTAGACGAATGACGCTTTATGAATTACGTATCTTTTAGTGGAATGACAATGTTATAGATAAGAGAACGGGAATGGACAAGTAGGTTCCTAAATTAAAGTGATTAAAGAATGTCAGGGTATTGATGATAGACATCTTACCTTGACTATGAAGAACGATAAGTTGAGTAGCATTATGAGTGTGATGGTTCTGAAAAAAATGATAAATTGTTGATAAGGATAAGCGGATCATTGGTTGGCCAGATCGCGATAGTTTGAGACCAGTACCGATAAGGTAAGTTCGTAGAACTCACTTAGCTACCTTTTTAATACCGAGTGTGCACTAGGGTAGTGTGTGTGTTATTCTTGTGAAATAAAAATGAACGAACTAGATCACCGTCTTTTAATTTATAAGAGAGGCACAAGTGTATGATAATGTGCCGTAACCGTTGGTCCGGGCCGATGGTGCCGGAGGATTGCCCCACGACCAGTCCGGTAGTGTATACGATGGAGATGCATCAAAACCAGTCCTACTGGTAAACGGGGACGGGGGCAAGAGTCGGGAGACTCTTGTGTTACAAGTAAAGTTGGAAAATAGAATGACACATTCACGTAATGAAAGATAATGAACTGGGACATTGTCTGTTGCATGGTGAGTGATTTACAGTAATTCCTTATATGTGTGTGTTGTTTAGTGACCTTAGTATTAGAATTGTAGCTAACGGTTTTAACGTTTTGTTAGGTATTTGCAAGATAAATATCTACCGAGAAATAGGGAGTGGAGTGGCCATCCGGGTTTCCGTACTAGGAGTTTGGGTGTTGGGGTATATTTTATATTTTATTTATTTTATTGTAGTAGAGTTGGTATAGTATACAGTTGGATGGTGTACGAGTTTAGAGTTTGTTAAGAATTAATTACGCATTTGTGAAAGTTTTGTATTTCAATATTTGTGTCTTGTTGCAAGATCCGGCGTTATTAACGTCAATCTAAGGTCAGGACCCACTGTGAGGTCCTAGCCAGTGACGCTCCGAGTTCCCAGAATTCGGGGTGTTACAATATGGTATCAGAGCTCTAGGTTGGCAAGAATGGCCCTCGCAATCTTCTCAAAAGGCCAAGTATAAATAGAACCTGAAAAGGGATCTAGTTTTCTAAAACGAATTTCAAAGTTTATTTCTTGTTAGTCGGGTTAGGTAGTAGTACAGATACCACCGCTCCACTCTGCAGATCTCGGTAGTAGTAAGTTAGTGTGATTTGTTCTTAGAAATAATAATAGTTATAGTCGTCTGTCTCGTATAGATGGCGCACATTAGGATAGTAATCGTGTCGGGTTAGGGCAAAGGTAATTACCTTTCTACCCTTCCCACACGATTAAATTAATAAGGTGCTACAGATCAAGCACGAGAGTCGAATGATAAAAGCTTTCCAAAGACGAGAGAACGGAGTGTGAGACTGCTGAAAGTATGACCCGACGGTACTAGGAGTTTGAAGATATGACCAACCAATAAGGTCACGCCTCGAAGAAAGACAAGGTTCACATAATTACTCAGTACTCCAAAGATATAATTGTCGCGATTTTCCAAGGATACAAGAATAATGAACGGAACCGTAGTAACTGCAATTACATCAAGTGTACATAAGAAGAAGATCAAGTGAAACGATGCAGAAAAGGTGCGAGAGCCAATAAAGGCATCCCTGGGACAAGGACTAGAGACGTCAATGTCAAGAGATATTCCCAAGAAACCGGGAAGAGAAGAAGAGGGTATCATAGTGCTTAGTGGAACGCGAGAATAAGTCATTACACGGTGTCCTTAAGTACAATCATGTGGGTTGGACGGCGAGAAGAAGTTGAGAAGCGGGATCGCTTTCCAGGAACAAGCAGGCACTAGTAAGCGAACAACATCGGTTAGGGCACGAAGAAGGAAACAAGCAACAAAATCTAAGAAACCGAAGAAAAGAGTACTTGGACCGACATACTGAGTTAAGGGAAAGGAAGTAAGAACAGTGGTGTGCTTTCCGATGAACGGTAGAGTATCATAACCAAATATAGTAGAGGAACTAGTAGGAATGAATGATGATACAGAGCCAAAAGGAAAGAACATCAATACAAGTGAAGCGGGCAAGATGCCACCATTGCTAAGCGACGATTGACTAGACATAAGATAATGATTGAAGAATACAGTTTGGTATTATAAGATCCGAGATAAGGGAGAAAAAGAAAACAACAGGAATCGAGAATCATTTCTTAGTATAGAACTTGCTAAGAGTATGAAATGGCCTGGTCACGTCTCAACCTTAGATGGATTATTTGAGATCAAGTGCGCAATCCCACTAAGGCAAGTGGACAAGAGAGGAGAAGACCCAAATACCGGAAAATGAACAGTTAAAGAGTAAAGACATCCAAAGAGTAGTGTTGACGCTCGATAGCTGCTACATGTATGGAAATGATAAGTTAAGAATGCAGACGACCCAAGATACCAGGAAATAGCATGAACGAGACCGATAAGACAACCCGTGGACCGGGAAGATCATAAGGAAACAATATCTTTCAGAGAGAATCCAGAGAATCCAGAGAATAGTGAACATACACAAGCAAAGACGCCCCAACCAAAGGACAATAATACGCTCGGGTTCACCAGTACCAATTAAAGCACCAGTTAATTAAGTCGGAAGGTGAGATATCACAGGGAGTGAGAAGGCTTGTAATGAGACTTGGAACATGGTTGCGCTGAAAGACTTTATGATAACCCATAAAATGAGAAGGTGGGGAGACATCAATCAGTGGGTGGAACAATGAATATCTAAGCGACATCATCACGGGTAAGTTAAGAGCGACGTGAAGTATGAGTCGATAAACCAATCCGATACCCAAGAAGACCAGCTAGAGAAGGAAAGAAAATTGATCGCCCTCTTGTCTGCGGAGTAAGACTAATTACCTTGTGTGAACTGGAATAGATCAAGAGAGTTTGAAGAGCTAAAGAAAAGGGTCCAAGGCTAGAGGATGTACCAGTACTGAGTGCACGGAGGTGTTCCAGGATGACTTCCATGGCCTACCTCCACAGCGGAGCGTAGATTTCAGTATTGATTTGGAGCTTGGCACGAGACCGATCTCGAAGGTTCCCTACCGGATGACATTTATTGAGAGGGAGGAGTTGAAGAATAGTTAAAGGAGTTGGCAGAGAAAGGGTTCCTCCGACCTAGTATCTTTACTTGGGGTGTCTAGTATTGTTTGTGAGGAAGAAGGATGGATTCATGAGACTTTGCATAGATTACAGAGCATTGAACCGAGAAACGATCAAGAACAAGTAACCGTTACCCCGTATTGACGACCTGCTAGACCAATTGCAGGGGGCCTCAGTCTTCTCCAGGATCAACCTGAGGTCAGAATATCACCTGTGGAGAGTGAGGGATCAGGATATCCCTAAGACAACGTTCCGGACCAGATACAATCACTATGTGTTTGTGGTGATGCCATTTGGGTTCATCAACGCGCCGGCCGTGTTCATGTAGTTGATGAATGGAATATTCATCGATTACTTGGATCAGTTTGTAGTAGTCTTTATTGGTGATATCTTGGTGTCTTCCCGGAACCGACTATGCTAAGTTGTATAACTGTGAGTTCTGAATGTCAGAGGTAGCATTTCCGGGTCATGTGGTTACAACAGAGGGGATTAAGGTTGATCGGCCAAGATTGAGTCCGTTTCGTCATGATAACCTCCTAGGAACGTTAAGGAGGTGCGTAGTTTTCTAGGGCAAGTTGGATACTATAGACGGTTAGTGGAAGGGTTCTCAATCATTGCCCGACCACTCACCGGTCTACAGAGAAAGACCACCCGCTTCGTGTGGTCTGAGTCCTACTAGAGGAGTTTGAGGAGCTGAAGAGGAGGTTGACTTCGCTTCGATCTTAGCCCAGCCAAAGGGAACAGAGGACTTTGTGGTGTACAACGATGCATCCAAGGTGGGCTTGGGGTGCGTACTGATGCAAAGGGGTAAAGTCAGCATACATGTCTCACTAGTTGAAGACGTACGAGGATAGCTACCCCACACAAGATTTGGAGTTAGCAACAGTGGTGCAAGCCCTTAAGATCTGGCGTCGCTACTTGTACGAGACTACTTGTCAGATTTTCACAGACCATAAGAGTCTGAAGTATATTTTCACTCAGCGGGAGTTGAATAACCGGCATAGGAGATGGCTTGAGCTGATTAAGGACTTCGACCTAGAAGTCCTGTACCACCCGGGGAAAGGCGAGTGTAGTCGTCGATGCCTTGAGCAAGAAGCCCCCTCAAGAGAAGGTTGTAGCTCGTTTGACGGCTCAGCCGAGTTATAGAGAGATCTCACCCGACTAGAGGTAGAGATTCAGTTTCTATATGCTAATCGACATTTATGTGCTTTAGAGCTGGAGATGGATCCATTGGGTAAGATCATACAAACGCAGGAAAACTACCCCACCATATCTTGGATCCGGAAGAGTAAATCCCGGGTTGATGCACCCAGTTGTGACCGGTACAGATGAAGTGATGAGACGCCAAGGGTGTGTTGATGTTCCTTTAGATGAGGAGATGAGGTAGAGGATACTGCAGGAGACTCATTTTACGCCCTACTCGGTACACCCATATACTAGAGAGATGTACCAGACGTTAGACGATCCTATTGGCGGAGTGGTCTGAAACGGATGTGACCAGATTGGTGACACAGAGCATGACCTGTCAGCAGGACAAGATTGAGCACCACCGAACCGGAAGAGAACTCCACTCACTGCCGGTCCCACGACAAAAGTGGGAGGCATATCTATGGACTTGTCACCGGGTTGAAGCCTAACAAGAATTTTGATGTGTTTGGATAGGAGTGGATAGACTCACCTTGACTGGCCGTTAATCCCGTCGTGGAAACGTAGCCGATTGGTCGGTCAGCAAAGGAATTCAAGGAACAAATTGTGAGACTACATGGTGAACCTAGAACCAATGTCTTCAAAAAAAAAACGGTATATTTAGAAGGTTTAGGAGCAGATATAGGACGACATGACTCGGGTAGCTTGATACGAGAACGGGTACTAATAGCTCAAAGTCGTCAACAGTCTTATGTATATAAAAGGCGCAAACCTCTAGAATTTCGAGTCGGTTCATAGGTGTGGCCGAGAGTATCGCCGACCCGAGGTGTCAAGCATGTTGACAATAAGATACTGGAGCGAGGTCGGGGAGGTCGCTTACCGGTTAGCCCTCCCACCTGCCTTATAGAGCGTGCATCCGGTATTCCACGTATCCCAACGCAGGGAATACATACTGGATCCACGACATGTGGTCAACCATGAGGATTTGACGGTTGAACCCGATCATACCTTTTCAAAGTATCCGGTAGATTTTTTTTAGAGAGGAGTTTTAGACGACTACGGTCGAAAGTGATTCCTATGCTTAAGATTCAGTGGTCCCGACGGGAAATAAACGAGGTTACCTGGGAGACAGAGGATAGCATTAGGAGCTCGTACCCGGAGCACTATACCGAGCTAGTGTCGACTTTCGTTTCGAGGACTTAGGTTGAGACCATTTACGTGTTATTTGTTTATTGTGTTTACCACATTTGGACTTGAGTGATTTTATATTTATTGATGATTGCCCTCGGGATGCGTGTGATACCGGTCCGACCAAGTTTAAAATAAATAAAATAAAATAAAATAATAAAAAAAAGAAAAAAAGGGCTTCTTAGAATAATAATATTTATGAATCGGAAGTCCGAATCTAGGATTTACCATACGTCACCCTAAGTTTCGGGGCGAAACTTATTTTAAGGGTGAACAGATGTAATAACCGGAAAATTTTAATAAATTTCTAGGTTATTTTAATAATTTTTATAAAATTAATTATTTGATTTGTGCCGGAAATCCGATTCGACAACGAAGCAATAAGTATACAGTTTTAAAACCGATCAAATAACAAATAAACTAAACCAAACCCTTCTTTTACCTGGGAACCAAACCGGCCGGATGGACCGGCCCTCTCCCTCTTTGCTCTCTCTTAAGCCCAGTTAGACGGCCCATATCTATTCTCCCTTACCAGTCTTGTTCCTGGCCCACCTCCCTATCTGTGCTCGCAACCCGTTACACACATCCCATTGTGGAAGCGGGCAAACCAACCTGTCGTCATCGTTCTCCTCGCAGCGAAGGAGTTTCAACCGGCGGTCAAGCCATTAATGGCGGTAATGAAGGAAGACGGCCGTTACAGTTTTTAGCCAAACCGTTCATGTTTACTCTGCCAAGCCCTTACCGATCTCGGGTTCTACCTCCCTCCTAACCGAAACTGCTGCGACCGACCACCCACTTTGCCTCCCACTCTCGCACACCGCTGCCCTATCGTCGCCGATGGCCATCAGATCCCAAACACCGAGTGCCTTGTCAAGTCAGCTTCCCTCTGCGAACCATCGTCTCCACTACCCACACCTGCCTCCTCGAACTACAAAGCCTCTTATCCACGTCCGCCTCTCGCCCTTTTCTCCACGCTGTCGAGCCACCGAAACCGTTGCGTGCCGGAGCATCGTTACCAATTACCCCACCTCTCACCTCTCTCGGTACCTCACTAACACCCTCGGCCTGTCATCAAAGACCGCCAGCCGCCCTCACCTCTACGGTCCTCACGCCGCAGGGAGACCGAACCACCTAGTTGTCCCAACGCAGGTATATGTTGTTCTGTTTAATGCTTGAATGAAAACAGGGAATGAACGATGACGATGGAATCAATGATGCGTTGGTTGTAGATTTCGAACCAAGGACGTGGAGAAGATCTTGATTGGTTGAGCGTATGTGTTGTCCCCGGACCCGATCTTCCGACCGTCTAACATGATCTTGAACCATTACTTGCTACCGAACCACTCCGGTTAGATCCAAATCTAAACTTTTCGTAAAGTAATTCTATTAGAATTTAAGGTGAAATTATAAAAAATGGTTTGGTTATCACATGGTAATATAATAGTATCTTGTTTTTGTTGAGAGAAATGTTGGAGTAGTTGATGTTGTGGATTTAGGTAGGAACCGGAACCAGAGACCCAACGGAGTTGAGAAAATATAGTATTAGTCGGGAATAGAATAAGAATTTTGGAACGGTTGTTAAAACTAGACGAATGACACTTTATGATTTAAGTATCTTTTAGTGGAATGATTATGTTATAGATAAGAGAACGGGAATGGACAAGTAGGTTCCTAAATTAAAGTGATTGAAGAATGTCACGGTATTGATTATAGACATCATACCTTGACTATGATGAACGATAAGTCGAGTAGCATTATGAGTGTGATGGTTCTAAAAAAAATGATAAATTATTGATCAGGATAATCGGATCTTTGGTTCGCAAGATCGCGAGAGTTTGAGACCGGTACCGATTATGTGAGTTCGTAGGACTCACTTAGCTACCTTTTTAATATTGAGTGTGAACTAGAGTAGTGTATGTTTTATTCTTGTGAAATAATACCGAGTGTGCACTAGGATACTGATAAGGTGAGTTCTTAGGACTCACTTTGCAACCTTTTTAATTAAAATGTGATAACATGATATAAAACCAAGAATAGTATATATACATTATAAATAAATTATTACGTAGGCTGGAGGGAATGTGCTAAACAAGAATAACACACACTACCCTAGTGCACACTTTGTATTAAAAAGGAGCTAAGTGAGTCCTAAGAACTCACCTTATCAGTACTGGTCTCAATGTCTCGTGATCTTGTCCAGTCAGAGATCCGATTATCTTGTTCCACATTTATCCATCCTCAGAACGAGTTCAAACCTCAATACCATTCGACTTATCATTCTAATCAATCAGGGTATGATATCTAGTATCGATACCCAGGGTATGATATCTAGTATCGATACCCTAACGTTTTCTACATCTTAGGTTTACGGACCTAGACGTCCCTCCAATTTCTCATACGACATCTATCATTATCCGGGCATCAAAGTTTTATCTCATTCTATTCCGATGTCATAACCAATATCACGTTCCCTAGATTCATCAACATCTTGAGTCGTTCCTAACGCTCCAAAAATTATTCCTCAATATCATTACATTAATTCACTTTTCTGCAACATAATCCAATCATTTAAATAATTAAAAAAATAATTATATAATCATATAATTAATTATTTATCAACCGAAAAATAATTTAGCGGGATTAACTTAACGAGGTGGGCGGTTTGGTTCTAAAAAATCACTTTCTCCAATCTGTTAAATCCAACAATTCCGGTTCCACTAGAAAATTCCGCAATTAACCGTTATTTCATTAAAAATCTCACTATCTTGGACATACATTATTCTTTTCTCATTATCACACCACTTCTCCGTTCGGCATGTTCACTTAGGTTCAATACTATACTTCTCAATCTTACTAAATAAGACTATTTATCATACAATATTTAATTAAATAAAATATATTATACCGTGATTAAATATTAACGGAAAATTTAAATTAACTAGATAAAAATGTGTTCGGGCCTAACCGGGAGTGGATTTGGTTCCAAGTGAGTAACGCGGATTCAAGGTGCTGAGGTTGAGACGGATGATCCTTAGTTCGATCCTTGATGTCCACATTGAGCTTGATTAAACGTAGCAGGAGGTCTGGGGTTCAAATCACCGTAGGAGCAACATGGCAGAAGGGACTTTGAGTCTTTGTACCCAGAGATCTACTGCTCAAAACTTCCCTGTTGCACTATCACCTCTCTCATTCTCCCTCAATTGTAATCACGACGTACACGTAAACATCATGGACGACATTCCCGCCACTGCTCATCATCGTTTTCTACGGCAGCCTCTTCTATGTACAGTTGATGCACTACCAGACCGTGATGGTTCCCTAAAGCCTACGACGACGTCCGAGATGGGTCCAAGGGAAGGAGAAGGGTGGCGACGGAGGCTGTGCAGAGGTGATATAATCTCGGTCCACGGTTCCATCGACAAGGAAGGTGGTGTGGTCAATAGGCTAGCGGCAGGAGGTGTCAACGTCGAAGCAGCGGGGAGGAAAGTGTGGCTCACCGCAAGATATGCTGGCATCGCAATAGAGGTGAGGCGACGGAAGATGGCAGAGGTGAGCGGTGGGTCGAAAGAGATCGGAAGGGAGGTGGTGCGTCAGGGCATCTTCGCCAGGAGAAAGGGAGAAGAGTATCGAGCACTGTGCAGCTATGGTGTGGGGCAGAGGGAAACCAACAAGGTGTACGAGAGGGAAAGGTTGTCGGAGGGGGAATACGTGTCGGAGGAGGGAATACGACAGGTTGCGGAGGCTCGCCGGTGTAAGACCATCACCGTAAGGCCTGCTGTGGAGGAAGAAGAGAAGGTATCAGAGGACCTCCGGCATGAAGAGATCCCAGGCGAGGAGAAGGGCATGTGAGTCGTCTGCCCCCTCAATGGATGCTTGCAACGGCCGGTCTCGTGTCATTATGGTAGCCTTTACTCATTGATGAAGGGAGGAAGACGAAGAGGAGAAGCGGGTCGGCCGTCCCGTGTTGGCGTGCTTGCGTTGCCCGGTCTTGGGCTATCTTTTTCTGGGCCAGTACAAAGAGATCTAGCAGGGGTGGTAGTGGGCCATGGAGTAAAGTTGAGAAAAAAGGCTATGCGGGCTCTTGGCCCGGTTCTGGCCTTCTAATCCAGGAAGGCTTGGATTGTTCAAATCATTTAACCAAGGCCCGGATTATTTAATTAATTAAGAGACTCGGTTTGGTTTGGAAAATTGCTCGATCGGTTTTAAATCTGTTTAGCTTATCTCATTGTTTTCGATTTATTTTCCCGGATTGAATAAATTTTATAACTAACCAAATAAATTTAACTAAAAAATAAAATAACCTAGGAAATTTATTAAAATTTTTCCGGTTATTACATCAGTCACCCTTAAAAATAAGTTTCGTCCCGAAACTTAAGGTGATGTACGGTAAATCTGAGTTTCGGACTCCCGGTTCATGATTACTGTTATTCTTAGGAAAACTTTTTCTCCTTTCTTTCAACCCGGACTAACCGGTATCACACACGTCCCAAGACAATCATCAATATATACATATATAACACTCAAGTCAAAATGCGAAATATATTATAACACATAACCCTAACACGTAAGTGGTTCAAATTAACTCATCAACCTAAAGTCGCCAATAACTCGGCCTGCTGCTCTGGGTATGAGCTCCTAATATTATTCATTATTCCTCAAGTGAACACATCGATTCCCCGCCGGGGACCACTGAATCTTTAGCATCGATATTTCCTTCGACCGTAGTCGCCTAACACTCCTCTCCAATATAGTTACCGGGTGCTCGGTAAAGTATAGTCCATTTCATCGGTCAAGTCCTCATGGTTAACCACCTATCGCGGTCTAGTATAAACTCTCCAAGCTGCCATACAAGGAATCTGAGTGTGTACCTCTAAGGCGGTGAGAAGCTAACCGGTATGCCACCTCTTTGACTCACTCTAATACATCAATGTCTAAATGTCTGACACCTCAAGTTGGCGATATTCTCAACCATACTTATGAACCGAATCGGAACTCTAGAGGTTTGCGCCTCTTATACGCATAAGACTTTTGGCGACTCTGAACTGCTAGCATACGCTCTCGTATCAAAGTTACCCGAAACATTGTCGTCCAGTATTTGCTCCTCAAAATCTCAAATTGAACCGTCCATCTTTGTCAAAGACGCTAATCCTAGACTTGCCATGTAGTCCCACTATCCTTTCCCGTGAACTCCTTTGTTAACCGACTCACCTCCCCTGTTTCCTTGGGGATTTAAAAGGCCGTCTTGGTGAGTCTAACCACCACGACCCGATTACTGTCAAATCTCCTGCTAGATCTCAGCCATGTGACAGCGTCCTTAACTATGTCTTGTCACTTTCATTACGGAACTTGCAGTGGTTAGAACTCTTCTTCGGTCGGTGTGCTTAACCTTGACCTGCCGAGAGATCGCACATTGTGCCACAAATCTGGTCACCTCCGCTTCAGACCACTCCGCCAATGGAAACGTCTAAAGTCTCTATACATTTCTCTAGTACCTGTTGTACCGAGTAGGGCGTAGAAGAAGTCTCTTGCAGTATCCTCTATCTCGACTTCCTCATCTAGAGGAACATCAACACGCCCTTGGTTTCCCATCACTCCATCTGTACCTATCACAATTGTGGTGCACCATTCCGGGATTTCTCACCCGGATTCTGGATATGGTAGGTAGCTGTCATGTTTCTATCAGATCTCATTCAACGGATCCGGCACATGCTCTACAGTACTCAAGTATCGGTCGGTTTGAGAACTCTATCTCTACTTCTAACCCTTCTAGATTCCTTTGTAGCTCCTGAGTTGTCAATCGGCTGTAACCTTTTCCTGAAACGTCTTCTTACTCAATGCATTGGCGGTTACCTTCATCCTTCTCTGATGGTAGACCGTCCTAATTCTTGATCAGCTCAAGCCATCTACTCTTCCGGTTATTCAAATCCTGCTGAGTGAATATATACCTTAGACCCTTATGGTATGTGAAGATCTGACAAGTAGTCCCGACAAGTAGTGACGCCAAATCTGAAGGGCGTGCAACACTACTACTAACTCCAGGTCATGAGTGGGGTAGTTCTCCTCGTACGTCTTCAGCTGGCGAGACGCCTATGCTATAACATTACCCCTCTGCATCAATAGGTACCCCAATCCTAGCTTGGATGCATCGATGTACACAACAAAGTCCTCTACGCCCTCTGGTTGGGCTAAGATCGGAGCGGAAGTCAACATCCTCTTCAACACCTCAAAACTCCTCTAGCAGGGCTCATGTCACACAAAGCGGGTGGTCTTCCTCAGTAGACCGGTGAGTGGTCGGGAAATGACTGAGAACCCTTCCACAAACCGTCTATTATATACCCAGCTAGCCCTAGAAAACTGCGCACCTCCTTAACGTTCCTAGGAGGTTGTCATAACGAAACGGACTCAATCTTGGCCGGGTCAACCTTGATCCCCTCGTCGTAACCACATGACCCATAAATGCTACCTCTGACATCCAGAACTCACACTTGGACAACTTAGCATGGAGCTGGTTATCCCGTATTACCTGCAATACTGTCCTTAAGTGTCCTACATGTTCATCTATGTTCCGAAAGTACACCCATATATCATCAATCAAGACTATTACAAACTGATGCCGATGGTCGATGAATATTCCATTCATTAGTTCCATGAACTCGGTCGGCGCGTTGCTGAGCCGAATGGCACCCCACAAACTCATAGTGACCGTATATGGTCTGGAAAGCTGTCTTAGGATATCCTGATCTCTCACCCTCAATTGGTAATTTCCTGACCTCAAGTCAATCATGGAGAAGACTGGGCCCCCCTACTACTGGTCTAACACATCGTCGGTACGGGGTAACGGATACTTGATCTTGGTCGTTACCCGGTTCAACCCTGTAATCTATGCAAAGTCTCCTGAACCCATCCTTCTTACTCACAAACAATACTGGGGCACCCCAAGGAGAGACACTAGGTCGGATGAATCCTTTCTCTTCCCACTCCTCTAACTACTTCTTCAACTTTGCCATCTCAATAGGTGTCATCCGGTAGGGAGCCTTCAAGATAGGTCTTAGGCCAGGCTCCAACTCAATACTGAAATCTACGCTCCACTATGGAGGTAACCCGGAAAGTCATCATGGAACACCTCCGCCCTCACTACTGGTACGTCCTCTAGCCTTGGACCCTTTTCTTTAGCTCTTCAAGCTCTCTTGATCTAGTCCAGATCACACAAGGTAGTTAGTCTTACTCCGCAGACAAGAAGGCGGTCAATTCTCTTCCTTCTCTAGCTGGTTTTCTTGGGTACGGATTGGTTTCTCGACTCATACTTCAATGCGCTCTTACTCACCGTGATGCTGTCGCTTAAGATGCACTTTGTTCCTTCCACTGATTGATGTCTCTTCACCTCTCATTTATTGGGTTAACATTACATCTTTCGGCCTAAACACGTTCCAAGTCTCATTGCAAGTCTTCCTCACCATCTTCTGACTTAATTAATTATTGTTTTAATGTTGCCGGGTAAACCCCTAGCACATTAT
Source organism: Fagopyrum tataricum (assembly GCA_002319775.1). Classification (NCBI taxonomy): domain Eukaryota; kingdom Viridiplantae; phylum Streptophyta; class Magnoliopsida; order Caryophyllales; family Polygonaceae; genus Fagopyrum; species Fagopyrum tataricum. The sequence goes on along the minus strand of NCTC01003648.1, from coordinate 34,647 downwards.
TGTCCTTTGATTGGGGCGTCTTTGCATGTGTATGTTCACTATTCTCTTGTTTCTTTCTGCATGGTATTATTCCCCATGATCCACCCGGTCTACGGGTTGTCTTATCGGTCTCGCCATTGCTATTTCCTGGTGGTATCGCATCTCAGGTCGTTTGTATTCTTAACTTATCATTTCAATACAAGTAGTGCCTATCAAGCGTCAACACTACTCTTCGGACATCTTTACTCTTTAATTGTTCATTTACCGATATTTGGGTCTTCTTCTCTCTTGTCCACTTGTCTCCGTGGGATTTCCCACTTGATCTCCAAGGATTCATCTAAACTTGATGTATAGGCGTGACCAAACCATTCAATACTCTTAGAGAGTTCTATATATCAAGAATGATTCTCTATTCTTTTTATTCTCTTTTTCTCATTTATCTCGAGTCTTTCTTGGATCAACTGTATTCTTCAATCATCATTATCTCGAGTCTTTCTTGGATCAACTGTATTCTTCAATCATCACCCTCTGTTTAATCAGTCGTCGCTTAGTAATGGTGGCATCTTGCCCGCTTCACATGTACTGATGTTCTTTCCTTGTGGCTTATGTATCATCATTCTTTCCTGTCAGTTCCTTTACTATATCTAGTTATGATACTTTACGATTCATTGGGAAGCACATCACTGTCTGTAAGAGCATTAGTCTTTAGGTGCTGAGCCAAGACCTAGCCACCCCTGCGGGTCCAGTGGGCCGCCCCTGTGTGGGTCCTGTGTTCCGCCTCTACGGCTCAGGGAGTCCGCCCCTGCGGCTGCAGCCGGCATTGCTGACTCTTGACCGTGCTTTACTCTTCTCCTCCCCTATAACTACCTCCTTTGCTTCAGATGAAGGGTTTCCTTCATTCTCCAGCTGCCTCACGTTCTTCTTCTCTCCTTCCTTCTCCTTTGATCTTCCTCTTGTTTCTCCTTGGGTTGCAAGAGAGTTGTTGTGTGGTTTTGTTGTTGATGATGATGTTGAGTGTTGATGCTGTGTTGTGAGAGCTAGCTGAGGTGTTGGTGTTGATCTCTTCCTCTGTATAGGTTGTTGTTGTGGTAAGCACTTCCTCTTTCTTCTTCTTTCTTTCTTTCTTTCTTTCTTTCTTCCTTCCTTCTTTTCTTCCTTTCCTTCTCTTTAAACTTAGGATTCCACAAGTTGAATCTTGTGTTGGATCTCCTAGGCATTTATTGATGTCTATATGTATATATATGTATGTGTATGGTTGCTGGATGATGAAGAAGTGAAGATAATTGAGTGAAGAATCGAAGAGAAGGCGGGAATCACCTTTCTGCACTACAAACCACCCCTACGCCACCTGTGAGTCGCCCCTGCGCCACCAGTGTCACCGCCCCTGCGTGGGAGTGCCGCCGCTCCTGCGCCTCCCAATGCTTCGCCCCTGCGTCCTTCCTGTCACGCAGGTGCGTCTTGTGCAGGACCTACCTAGAGTGGTATGGATCCTTTCCTTTCCTAGTTTGAGTGGGTTAGTGGCATGCTAGGTGTGTGTATGAGGATAGGATGATGATGATTATGATATTGATATGTGCCGGTTATGGCTTTGAGGTTTAGTAGGTTGTTGAGGTTTATAGGTTGAATATGATCCTTATGGATCCCTTGGGTCTAGGTGTGACCCCTTTGATTGGTAGGAGATTTGATATCCCTTTATGCCTTGTTATTAGGCAGTGTTGTTCTCTGGATCGGAGTTGATCGTGGTTGAGGATATCTTGAGGTTGAGGTAAGTCCGTAGGACATATTTAGCTACCATCCTTAGATCGGATGTTTGCATGAGTGGTGTTTGTTATATGCTTGATAGCATGCGATGTGGATTATTACCGACCTATGGTTTATTTGACCGCCCTTTGTAGTGGCCGTGATAACCTTTCCCTTTCATCCCGCTGTGGAGTCTAGGAGGTTCTCTACAGTCAGGCCAGACCTGGTATACGGGATGGACACTTCACCACTCCCTTAGGGTACACGGGAGGTGTGCCGATACCACTCCAGCTGGCTATAGCACCCAGAGGCGGGGATTGTATATTCCTCGTGTCACATATGTTCATATACATATATATATATATATATATATATATATATATACGATTTGAGTGATGGACTTTATAAAGATGATTAACCGGGTAAATATGTGACAACATGATTATGTGTTTATGATTCCATGACTTGTGTTCGTGCTTATGCATTATCTTATATATGAATGGTTAGCTAACGGTTATATACCGTGTTGTAGATGTTTTACAGGTTAGGAGGACTACAGAGTGATCCAGATGGGGTGATCCGCTGAGGGCTTCCGTACACTAGGATTGTGCGTGGGATATGGGGTGATTTTGTTATGTATGGATACATGTTTTGGTTTGTACTCAGCGGTGTTTTGTATACCTTTTGATGTATGTATTACAGTTTGATGTTTTGGTTTTAATCTATCTATGCCTTGTTGTAAGATCCAGTGAACTTGTTGTCAGGCTAGGGTCAGGATGCATTGTGAGATTCTAGCCCCCGTAGCGCCCCGAGTCCCGCGGATTCGGTGTGTTACAAAGTTGGTATCAGAGCTTTAGGTTGACAACAATAGCATTTGTAATCTGCGATAAAGGTCGAATAGATAAATAAACAAAACCCGAAAGGGGTCTGACTTTTCAAAAGATTTTTGGTTTTGAAATGAGTAAATATGTTTTGGGATAGTGTGTACGGGAAGCCATCACCCCTCTGAGGACCTCGACAGTATATATATATATATATATATATATATATATATATATATATATATATATATATATATATATATATATATATATATATATATATATATATTAGCTTATGTGATGTTGTGATTGACCTTAAGTAATATATATGTATCTATCTATCATATGGCATATATATAGCCTTATAAGTTAGGTGTGCATACCCCGCAGATGGCTCGGACTAGAGTTGTATCTGCAGTTGGACGAGGTAAGGGTAGACCCCCTTTTCCTCCAGTAGTGGTAGGACAAGGTCAGAGACTCAGATTCCCGTTGTTGATCCACCTGCAGCGGAGGAGGTCCATGAGGATGTTGCTGAGAGTGTTGTTCCTGAGATTGAGAACGGTATGGATGGGAGACAGAGACCACAACGAGTCCAGTCAGATGACTCGGATCATGTATCTATGGGGGAACCAGAGTTCCGCGCGTACATCAGACGAGTGGAGGAGGCTGCCAGAGCGGGTAGACGTGCCCCAGATCTGCCGGCACAGGAGGGATCGTTTGAAAGATCTCATGGAGCTACTCAGTTGCCAGTTGTACCGGCACGTACTGCTGAGATTACTCGAGTTCCAGAGGAGCATAGAGGGCCTCGACCAGATACTTGGTTGAAGGCATTTCATCCGATGGGAGTACCCCCTTTCTCTAGGAAGGTGGGATTAGAGGTGGAGCTGTGGATTGGACGTGTAGACTCAGCCCTTGAGTCTATTAGATGTCTAGAGGACCAACAGATAGAGTTAGTGTAGACTCTACTCCGAGACTTGGCACAACATTGGTGGAGATCCGTGCGGAGTCATGTTACTAGCTATGACCATATGAGGAGTTTGATCAGAGAGCGTTTATGCCCTGCCTCTGTAAGACCATTAGCCTTTGGACCCAGTTTGGCCTTAGCTGCCCCGCGGGTTTAGGGAGCCTCCCTTGCGGCTCGTGTACTTTCCGCCCCTGCGGCTCAGGGAACCGCCCCTGCGATTTCCTGCGGCTGGAGCCGGTTTTGTTGACCCTTTGACCGTGCTTTACTCTCTTCCTTCCTTCTTTCTTAAGTCTTGGCCTTGGCTTCTGATCAAGGGTTTCTCACTTCCTCTCCATCTTCTCACGTCCTTCTTGTTTCTCCCTCTTCTCTCCTTGATCTTGCTCTTGTTCTTCTTTGAGTTTGAAAGAGTTTGTGTGTGGTTTGTGGTGGTTGATGATGTGTGGTCTGTTGCTGAGCTTGGGAGCCAGCTGAGAGTGTGGTTTGTTTCTTGCTTCCTGGTTAGGCCACAACTGTGGTGAGTTATCTTCTTCTTCTCTTCTTTCTTCCTTGATTCCTCTTCCTTAGCTTAAGATTAGATGTATTGAATGTATATTGATGTTAGAATGTGTATGTATATGTATGTGTTTGGATATGGAATGGAGAAGACGTGATTTGATAACGTGAAGAGTGGAAGAGAACTCGGGAGGCTAGGTTCTACACTGTCGCCGCCTCCGCGCCTGGATCCGCCGCCCCTGCGCCCGGAAGTTGTCGCCCCCGCGGCCACGGTCCCAGCGCTTGCGCCTGTGCCTGCGCTTGCCTGCGGCCACTGTCACCGCGTCTGCGGCCGAGCATCACCGCACCTGCGGTTTGCCTTGTTCCGCCCCTGCGTCTTTCCGTTCCGTAGGTGCGTCTTGTGCAGGATCTACTTAGAGTAGTAGAATCCTTTCCTTTCCTAGTATGAGTGGGTTAGTAGCATTCTAGGTACGTGTATGAGGATAGAATGATGATGAGTATGATATAGATATATGCCGGTTATGGCTTTGAGGTTTATGAGTTAGGATACGATCCTTATGGATCCCTTGGGTCTAGGTGTGACCCCTTTGATGGATAGGAGTTTGATATCTTGTTATGCCTTGTTATTAGGCAGTGTTGTTCTCCAAAGTTGGAGTTGATCGGGTTTGAGACTACTTCGAGGTTGAGGTGTCCATAGGACTTACTTAGTTGTCATCCTTATATTGGATGTATGCATGAGTGATGTGTGTTAGTGCTTGATAGCATGCGATGTCGTTTATTACTGGTCTATGTTTTAGTGATCGCCTATTGTTGGGCCGTCCTAACCTTTCCCTTTTCATCCCGCTAGGAGTCTGGGAGGTTCTCTGTAGTTAGGCCAGATCTGGTATACGGATGGCTACTCCCCACTCATTTATGGTATACGGGAGAGTCTTCCAGATCCACTCCAGCTGGCTATGAGCGATCAGAGGCGAGGATGATATATTCCTCTTGTCACATATTTACATATACATATATTTATACGATTTGAGTGTTGGACGTTATAAAGATAATAAACCGGGTAAATGTGTGATAGCATGATGAGGTGTTTATTATTCCCTGCTGTGTGATTGTGCTTATGCATCTTCTTATATATGTGTATGGTTTGCTAACGGTTTATACCGTGTTGTAAATCCTTTGCAGGTTAGGAGAGCTGCAGAGTGATCCAGATGGGGTGATCCATTGAGGGCTCCGAACATTGGGTTTTATGCGAGGGTTATGGGACATATCATGTGTACAGTTATGTTTTTCTTTGTACTCAGCGGTTCTTCTGTATTATCTTTTGATATGTATATATACAGTTTGATGCTTTGTTTTAATCTATCTGTGCCTTGTTGTAAGATCCACTGAACTTGTTGTCAGGCTAGGGTCAGGATCCATTGTGAGATCCTAGCCCAGTAGCGCCTCGAGTCCTACGGATTCGGGGTGTTACAAAGTTGGTAGCAGAGCCTTAGGTTGACAACAATGACACTTGTAATCTGCGATAAAGGTCGAATAGATAAATAAACAAAACCCGAAAGGGGTCTGACTTTTCAAAAGGTTTTGGTTTTGAAATGAGTACAAATGTTTTGGGATATCGTGTAAGTGAAGCCATCACCCTCTGAAGACCTCGACTGTATAGATATATATAGATATTATGTTGTGATTGATTTTATATATATCTATACATATGGCATATATAGCCTTCTGAGTTAGGTTTGTGTCCTCTGCAGATGGTACGGACTAGAGCCTTATCTGTAGTGGGAAGAGGTAGGGGTAGGCCCCCTCTTCCTCCAGTAGCTAGAGGACGAGGTCAGATTCCAGCTGTTGATCCACGTGCAGCAAAGGAGATTCATGAGGACATCGCTGAGAGTGTCGTTCTTGAGACTGGGAACGGAGCAGCTAGGAGACAGGGATCACAGAGAGTCCAGTCAGATGACTCGGATCGTGTCTCCATGGAGGGACCCGCATTCCGCGAGTATATTAGGCGAGTAGAGAAGGCTGTCAGAGCAGGTAGACGTGCCCCTGATCTGCCAGTACAGGAGGGATCATATGAGAGATCCCGTACAGTTACTCATGTGCCAGCTGTACCAGCAAGTGCTGCTGAGATTGCTCGAGTTACAGAGGAGCATCGAGGGCCTCGACCAGATACTTGGTTGAAGGCGTTTCATCAGATGAGAGTACTACCTTTCTCTAGGAAGGTGGGGTTTGAGGTAGAGATGTGGATATGACATGTAGACTTAGCTTTGGTGTCTATTAGATGTCCAGCACACAGACAAATAGAGTTGGTGCAGACTCTATTCCGGGACTTTGCACAACACTGGTGGAGATCAGTACGGAGTCAGGTTACCAGTTATGAGCAGATGAGGACTATGATCAGAGAGCGTTTCTGCCTTGCCTCATTGAGGAGGGAGAAACTGCGAGAATTTGTTGAGGCTGGATTTGAGGATGTACCAGTCTCAGAGGCTATTAGGAGGTTCCAGGAGGAGCTGGCTTTGCTGGGTCCAGCTGCACCTTCTGCCGATCAGCATGTGTACCTTTTCTCCCGACGAATGAGGGATACTTCCCGGACCTATATGGCGGGATTTCATTGTGAGTATCTGATGGATTATCAGGGCAAAGCTTCCGACTATGAGAGGGAGCGAGCTGGTCAGAGGAGAGCTTCTCAGACCGGAGGGTCTGAGAAGAGGCAGCGTACAGGGCCGACCAGTGGTACTGGTGGGTTGCTGGTTCAGGGCGAGGCCAGAGCCGCCAGAGTTATCCATCATCTGCACCGGTTGCAGATAAGAGGCGATAGTGTTACAGCTGTGGTGATCCGGGACATATGCGGCCAAAGTGTACGAGGCTGTTAGTGACTTGTTTTACTTGTGGCAAATCAGGCCACATAGTTGTCTTTTGTCGTTAGGGCGAAGCTTCATCTCAGGAGGGTTCTTCTCCAGCCAGTGTAGCGGGAGGTGGGCAGAGACCACCTCAGCAGCAACAGACACAGGGACAGCAGAGGGTCCCAGACCGCCTTACTACTCAGGGATCTACTCCTGAGCCGAGTAGATGCAGAGGTCGTGGTGGGAGCACCATTGATACCGGAGGAGCTCAGGGTACAGTTTTTGAGCTGAGGAGTGCAGAGGAGCCAGCTGCACCAACTGCTACAAGTACCATTTTGATTCATGGTTTACCTGTTAGAGTTTTGTTTGATACGGGTGCTACGCACTCATTTATATATGATGCTTGTGTTGAGCGTTTGAGTTTAGATACGATTGAGGGGATACCCTTTAGTATAGGGTTACCCAATGGTAGTAGGGTCAGAGGTACCCGTGAGATTCATGGTTGTCCCATTTCTGTAGGGACTCGTGTGTTACTGGTTGATTTCTTTGTCATGCCGTTAGAGCATGAAGAAGTCATTCTAGGTATGGATTGGATGGATAGACATCAGGCTGTATTAGATGTAGGTAGGAGGACTGTCACCCTCTCTACCGAGTTAGGACATATTGAGGTGTTTCGAGGTTGGGACCTTCGAAAGTCAGGCATGGTTATCAGCGCGATACGGGCAGCTAGACTGATTGCACATGGTTGTGAGGCCTTCTGGTGTTATGCCATGAAGGAGGGGGAGAGTCCTGCATTAGAGGATATTCCAGTGGTCTGTGAGTTTACATATGTATTTGTTGAGCCGTCTAGTTTGCCGCCTCAGAGGAGTTTTGACTTCGGTATTGAGTTAGAGCCTGGTATAAGACCGATCTCGAAGGCCCCATACCGGATGGCACATGTCGAGATGTTGAAGCTGAAGAAGCAACTCGAGGAGTTGGCTGAGAAGGGTTTCATTCGCCCTAGCGTATCCCCATGGGGAGCACCTGTCCTCTTCGTACGGAAGAAGGACGGATCGCTGAGATTGTGTATAGATTACAGGGAGCTGAACAAGGTGACCATCAAGAACAAGTATCCATTGCCTCGTATTGGTGACTTGTTAGATCAGCATCAGGGAGCGACTGTATTCTCCAGGATTGACCTGCGCTCAAGGTATCACTAGCTGAGGGTGAGAGAGCAGGTTGTGCATAGGACAGCATTCCGGACCAGATATGGGCCATTTTGGTGTATTCTCGCAGCAGAGAGGAGCGTGCAGGACAGCTGAGGAGTATATTGTAGGTTTTACGGGATAGAGAACTTTATGCTAAGTTCTCTAAGTGCGAGTTCTGGATGCCAGAGGTAGCATTCCTGGGTCATGTTGTTTCAGCTGAGGGGATCAAGGTGGATCCGGCAAAGATCGAGGCAGTAGCAGCTTGGACGACGCCGACGAACGTCAAGGAAGTATGTAGCTTTCTTGGCCTAACCTGTTATTACCGACGCTTTGTGGAGGGATTTTCTGTGATTGCCCGGTCCACTGACGAGTCTGCTGAGGAAGACTACCAGATTTGTATGGTCTGAGCAGTGTATGCAGAGTTTTGAGGAGCTGAAGAGATGTTTGACTTCCGCTCCTATTTTGTCACAGCTAGAGGGTACATAGGATTTTGTGGTTTTATAGTGATGCATCCAAGCTAGGCTTGGGATGTGTGTTGATGCAGAGTGGCAAGGTGATTGCATATGCGTCTAGACAGCTGAAGACGTATGAGGAGAACTACCCGACTCATGACCTGGAGTTGGCAGCGGTAGTTCTTGCTTTGAAGATCTGGAGACATTACTTGTATAGTGCCACATGTCAGATCTTCACAGACCATAAGAGTCTGAAGTATATTTTCACGCAAGCGGAAATTGAATAACCGCCAGCGTAGGTGGCTTGAGCTGATCAAGGATTTTGATCTGGAGATTTTGTATCACCCAGGGAAGGCGAACATTGTCGCCGACGCACTGAGCAGGAAGAAGCCTCGAGAGCAGGCGATTGCGAGGTTGACAGTTCTTCACAGACCATTAGAGGTTCTTCCTGATCTGTTGAGTGAGATCCAACAAAACCAGGAGACCTGCCCGACCATGATGAGGATCCGAGAGAGGATGTCCAGGGATGAGGCACCACAGTTCCTTATAGGAGCAGATGGAGTGATGAGACGCCGCGAACGCGTCTGTGTACCCGATGCGGAGTTGTGCTAGAGGATATTACAGGAGGCTCACTGTACACCTTACTCCGTGCACCCAGGTGCGAGTAAGATGTATCAGGATGTGAGACGTTCATATTGGCGGGGAGGGCTGAAGCCCGATGTGGCCAGATTTGTGGCACAATGTGCGACCTGTCAGCAGGTCAAGATCGAGCATTGTAGACCTGTAGGAGAGCTCCACCCACTACGTGTTCCACAGAGGAAGTGGGAGGACGTTACCATAACTTTGATACTGGGCTGAGACTGAGCAGAAGCTTTGATGTCATCTGGGTTATAGTGGACAAACTGACGAAGACGGCACGTTTCATCCTTATTCGGGAAACGTAGCCGGTGAGAAGATTAGCTGAGGAGTACACTAGACAGATAGTGAGACTCCATGGTGTACCGAGGACGATCGTCTCATACAGAGATGGACGATTTACCTCGAGGTTCTGGCAGCAGATTCAGACTGCCCTGGGGACGAGTTTACACTTTACTACTGCGTTTCATCCTCAGCCATATGGTCAGTCAGAGAGGACCATTCAGACACTGGAGGATATGCTGCGAGCTTGTGGGTTGGACTTGGTACAAGTGTGGACAAATCATCTCCCACTAGTTGAGTTCTCGTACAACAACAAATGGCATGCATCGATTGGGATGGCCCCATATGAGGCATTGTATGGACAGAGATGTCGTACTCCGTTATGTTGGGATGAGCCGAGCAGTGTTAGTGGGTTGACACCTGATTAGATTCAGGATGATGTGGCTCGTGTGGCATTGATTAGAGAGAGGATGTTGGTTGCATAGAGCCGTCAGAAGTCTTATGCAGATAGAAGGAGTAGGAGCCCATGTGTGGCTGAGAGTGTCTCCGACACGAGGTGTTAGACGTTTTTGCATTAAGGGGAAGTTGAGCCCCCGATATGTCGGACCGTTCGAGATTTTGGACCAGGTTGGGAGTGTAGTATACAGATTCGCTTTGCCTCTGAGATTAGAGGGTGTTCAACTTGTGTTTCACGTGTCTCAGCTGAGGGAGTATATACTAGATCCGAGACATATTGTGAGTTATGATGATTTGGTGGTTGAGCCGGACCACACTTTTGTTGAGCACCCGATTGCAGTCCTAGAACGAAGTATGAGACGCCTGCGTTCGAAGGACATTTCTATGTTGAGGATACAGTGGTCGAGACGAGGACCTGATGAGGCTACCTGGGAAACTGAGGATAGTATCCAGAGAAACTATCCAGAGTTCTATGCCGAGATAGATGTACCAGTAGGATCGACGAGTAGATTTTAGTACTATCTTGGTGAGTGTTATGCTTATGTGCTTATATGCTATGATGTATTTATTTTCGTACTAGCTATGATGTGATGTGTGATCTTATTAGATCTTGTTGTGCTAGTGCGATTGATTATAGCTGGAGATGGTTCTTTCCTCCATGCTATTGTGATGCGTTTAGATTTAGCTGGAGATGTTTTTCCTCCAGGTGTTTTTCCTCCCAAGTCCTTATGTTATGAGTATGATACGGCTAGACATGTTCTTTCTCTATGCCCTTGTGATGTGATGATGATGGTTGGCTAGAGATCTTTTTCCTTTATGCCCCTGGATAGTATAGTGATCTTATTGTTGGAGATGATGAGTTCTCCCTGCCTGTGCTTGAGGTTATAGAGGGATATAGGTTGATACCACCCGTGCGGAGATGTGATGCCTCCGATAGAGAGAGTTTATACCTCGGCTTCTAAGTCCGAGTGGTTTCAGGACTTTACAAGTTTCGGGACGAAACTTGTTTTTAGGGGGGGTGATGATGTAAGAGCCTTAGTCTTTGGAGCCAGTTTGGCCTTAGCTGCCCCTGCGGCTCGTGTAGTTTCCGCCCCTGCGGTTTCCTGCGGCTGCAGCCAGTTTTGTTGACCTTTGACCCGTGCTTTAGACATTGATGTATTAGAGTGAGTCAAAGAGGTGGCATACCGGTTAACCTCTCACTGGCCTTAGAGGTACACACCCAGATTCCTTGTATCGCAGCTTGGAGAGTTTATACTAGACCGCAATAGGTGGTCAACCATGAGGACTTGACGCGATGAAATGGACTATACTTTACCGAGCACCCGGTAACTATATTGGAGAGGAGTGTTAGGCGACTACGGTCGAAGGAAATATCGATTCAAAAGATTCAGTGGTCCCCGGCGGGAAATCGATGTGTTCACTTGAGAAATAATTAATAATATTAGGAGCTCATACCCGGAGCAGCAGGCCGAGTTATTGGCGACTTTAGGTGGATGAGTTAATTTGAAACCGCTTACGTGTTAGGGTTATGTGTTATAATATATTTCGCATTTTGACTTGAGTGTTATATATGTATAGATTAATGATTGTCTTGGGACGTGTGTGATACCGGTTAAATCCGGGTTGAAAGAAAGTTGAAAAGTTTTCCTAAGAATAACAGTAATCATGAACTGGGAGTCCGAAACACAGATTTACCGTACATCACCTTAAGTTTCGGGACGAAACTTATTTTTAAAGGGGTGACTGATGTAATAACCGGAAACAAGGAGATAAGCTAAACAACCTCCGTCGCCACCCTTCTCCTTCCCTTGGACCCCATCTCGGACGTCGTCGGCAGGCTTTAGGGAACCATAACGGTCTGGTAGTGCATCAACTGTACAGAGAAGAGGGTGCCATAGAAAACGATGATGAGCAGTGGCGGGGAATGTCGTCCCATGATGTTTACGTGTACGTCGTGATTACAATTGAGGGAGAATGAGAGAGGTGATAATGCAATAGGGAAGTTTTTGTGCAGTAGATCTCTGGGTACAAGACTCAAAGTCCCTTCTGCCATGTTGCTCCCCACGGTGATTCGAACCCCAAACCTCCTGCTACGTTTAATCAAGGACGAGAGCAAAGGAGTTAGCACAAGAGGTGAAGTACATGTTGATGACGTTTTCGCGTAAGGAGCTAGACACTTCCATGGACACATCTATGAGGATCTTGGTGACGGTTTCATCAAAGGAGGAAGGGCTGAAAGATGTGAAAATGAAAGCCAAGGAAGTTTGTGATCTCCATGCACACGTTTCATGCATCGTTTATGTGTGTGATCATGCATATTATCACAATCTAATTTGGGCGTGTATAATGCTTATGTTTAAGCATGTTTGAAGACTTTTAATGCCTTTCATTAGTTTTTCTCTTTATTTAAGAAAGGTTTAAAGACATATATAAACCTTTTCCTAATCAGTTTCTAGGGAAATCATACTATTTTGTGAAATTTGTGTTTACGTATTTTCAATCAAAAGAGAGCTTTAGGTGAGAATCATTGGTTGCTGAATTTTCCGGCTTAGTTGTCTTGCGTTGTGTCGATCTTCTTTTGAGATTGGTGCTTCGAAGCTCCATAGGCATCCTCCTTGTGCTCTCAACCTCCATTGTTGAGTTGTGTAAGGTTGTATAAGGCAGGGTCGTTGGCTGCGTTGTTTGGGTCTTTGATTCCGAAATCAAAGGTTCTTTCAATCGACATCTCTCCGGTTCTATCTTCCTATCCTTTCTACCTTCATCTAATTCGTTCCATTTGCTTCTTCTTCTTTCCTGTCTTTACCATCATTATCTAACGTTAGTTGTTTTCCATTTGCGTGATTTGAAGCCTCTTTGTCTAGATTGAGAAGAATACGGAATTTTCCCGTATCAATTGGTATCAAAGCTAGTCGACAAAGGCTTCTTCATTCCGGTTTGTGTCCTGCGATTTTTTTCTAAAAATTTGAGTTAGTCCAGCCCTAAATCTTGAGTTTTCATTGAGTTGAGTCTAGTACTCTCAATTGAGTCTTTAATTGCTTTGATTTTGTTAATTGGAGTTTCCAGCCATAAAAACCCACAAAAGCCTACCTTTCATCTCCATTGAAGGTTGCAAAAAAACTGACGTTCCAAGGAAGAAGAAACAAGAGAGAAATAATGTGAGTTTGCTTCTCCCAATCTGGCGTGAATCTACAATTAGAAGCAGCCCCACTTCTCCTACAATCAAGGCAACCAACAAGATTAGTTCAAATCAGTTTTTGAGGGTTAATTTTCAGCTTCTTTTACCTTCTTTTTATTATTTACCTTCATTAGTTACCCTCTTCATTTAACTTGTATTTGTCAGCATTTTTATTATCACAAAAAAAAAGAAAAACAAAAGAAAAGAAGAAAACAAGAAAAAGAAAAAGAAAAAAAAAACATTCAGCAAATAGGATCATTCATATTGTATGTTATTTTATGTTATTGTAAGTTCTTAAAGATAGAATTTGCTAGTCAAGATTGAAGGTTAAGATTGAAGACTAAAGGGAGTAACTACCTATCCTCCCCCTCTCTAATTCCAACGTCAATTCATTCCCCTAAATCAAACCATTCGACACTTACTTCTCCTCTACATTTCGACATCTCCAACTCCATCGACACAAGGTTGAGGTAAGTGAAGGTCTCTTCTTTAAGGCTTCTTGATTCTACCCTTGTCTTCTCTTATCTTCTTCTATCTATTATTGAGTCTTTCTTGGAAATATTATGTCCATTGTTGCCAAGTTCAAGTCTTGATTGTGTGATTGCTAAAATTCTGAATTTTAGGCTTTTATGCTAGTTTTGAGTCTTGTTGATCATTCTTTGTCTTTCTAGAGTCTTTCCTACTTGTTTCTTGTTGCATTTTATAATCTTTGCTATATAGAGTAAAAAAAAACATTTTGCTACAGCCCTTGCACGTCTCATATAGGGTGTTAATTGATGACTTAGATAGTGATCTTTCTTGGAAGCGTTGATCCTCTCAAGGCAACCCATCTAAGAAGCCTACAATTCAGCAGCTAGAGAGTGAACGTAAGAGGAAAACACTAGTGAGGCGTTTTCTGATTTCACTCACTAACTCTAACATGTTTACTATTGTTGTTGATTGTGTGATCATGTCTAAGCAAGGTAGTCCAACCAACGCCGATCTCAATAGCTTCTAAAAAAGATGCAAGATGACCTAGAAAGTATGGCTAAGAGTATGACAGTTATAGAGGCTCGATATTCTCCGGCACCACCTACAAGAATGGAAGAGATGTACAACATGTTGAAAGCATTGGAACCATGAGTTCGACAACCCCGGAAAGAGGAACCACATGTGCAAGGAAGGGAGAAACCGGACCTTAAGCATCATAGTTCACACAACACACTACCTACCATTAGTTCACCTTCATCGTTATCAAAGATGATACCACCAATTGGGTTACCAAATCTCCAAAGGGGAGTGATTCTAAACCTTCTACTTCAATGTTCAATCACTTAGAATATCTAAAATCAGAATATAAAATTGTATCACATGTAAACCGTAATGAAACAATTAAGCATGAATCTGATTTAGTAGATGATATTGAATGTGATGAGCATGAAATAGATGGAAATGAATTGTATGCACATGAATCTACATTGGATGACGTTACTAAGTGTGATGTGCACAAGCATGATCTAGGTAGTAAGGGAGTGAAGGTGCATGGATCATCATCAGATGTTGTTGATAATGATCTTAATTATGATGATGAGCATGTAGTAGATATTGTTGTGCTGAATTTGTCAAAGTCGAATGTGGGTATGTTTGATATGGATGATCTAGAGCTAGATGAGCATAAATCTGATTTAGAATGTGCTTATTCTCTTGTTTGTGATACTACCTCTAACTTGTTGCATTCATCTTTAGATTGTACCGAAGAACTTTTTCCTATGGATATACCCCCTGTTTTGCCTTTAGTGTATCCTAGAACTCCTAGATCAAACCGAAAGAGACTTGTGAGTTGGAGTCTCGTGTTCCGACATTGGTGGATCCTTATAGAAAATACATTAAGGATGAAGTTGCACATATAGATTTGAGACTTCCTAGTTTATTACTACCTTGAACTCAAGCATTTTAGAAGATGTGCATATTGATGAGTTTGCTATAGGTAGATATGATTTGGAAGATGCTTATATAACTTGGGAAATGCTTGTTAAGGTTCCTAAGTTAATTGATCATGAGTTGAGGATTAGAGCTAGGAAAATAGCCCTTATACCACCTAGTTTACTCATGCCTATGTTGATTTATGCGTTTGATTGCAACATGTATATTTGTGTTGTTGTTTATCCTAATAAAATTCTTATGAACAACACTTCATTAGATACACAAAAGAAATACTTAAGGGAAGTTCTTACTAACCATTTTGTTGGGTATTTAAAAGTCCAATTTGTTGTAAATGTGTTCAAATCTAATGTTGCTTATGTCCTTGTGTTTGTAGAAGTTTTCCGATCAGCCCATATGCAGATTACCGAAAGCTTTGAAAAGAAAGAGGAAATGGGCAATGAGAAAGGAAATGACAGGAAGAGCACATGGCTGCGAGAATGGAGCATGGTTGTTGTTGAGCCAAAACAACCCCAAGATGTGTTTTTAGCCTCTAAGGAAGAGATAAAATTTGAGTATCTAGTCTTGGACACCATTCTTAGGTCTGTGAACATTTGGATAACCATGGTGAGAGACAATTTCATGGACACTACAACAACGTTTCACCATGCTAGATTGATGATTAAGACGCCTACCCGGCTGTTTTGATGATGGGAGGTAAGCATCGTACCTTGTTGTGTGTTAACATGAAAGAAGCATGCCTAAACTTCTCTAGATGTGATAATGATCTCATTACCTTGTTTAGAATGTTTAGAGATTGGCTACATTACATATGTCCTAGTGATAGTGTAGTGTTTGTTGCTCTTTTAAGGAAGTTTGTGTTAGTCACCATCTTAGACTATAATGTTCTAGGCATTGAGCATATTAGGGACATATATATTTCACATGCTGATTTTGGTGATTATCATATGCATTATGTGCTAGAGGACTCTAGGAACGAGCTTTACTTGTTTAGAGAGTTCATTAGGCTTGATCATGTGTGCATTCTTAGTAGTTACCTTAGGATTCTAATTAAGGACAAGACCTATATGGCTGCTGTAATGGGTCATTTGGAGAGGTACAAGCTTTATGATAAGTTTCACACACACTATTATTGGCCGCAATTGTTTAAGTATGTAGTTCCCGGCCTAAGAGATATTTGGAGAGTCTTATAAGCATTTAGGTGTCTTAACCTACAGTTGCAGATTTGTAAGGATTCAAACAGCCCCTTGGGAACCTTATAACACGGGCTTCTATTTGGATTTAGCTAAAACTAAGAAGGAGAGAGATCTTATCTTTGAGGTTATAGTATTATCACCTATAGAGTTTGCCTATTTTATGACTTTCCACTCAGATCTATCTTCGAATTATCTTGACTATGTTGATGACTTGTTTTCCTTAATCTTTGTTGACCTTGCACCGTTGCCAATGAAGGAGCGAGTGAGTTTTATTGTAGGAATGCAGGTTCATATAAGAAGAAAGGGAAGCACGGGGCCCTACATTCAAGAGCTATTAGATGGCTATGGACAAGTTGAAGAAGATTCGTGGACGAATCCTTTTCAAGAAGGGGAGAATGATGCGGGAGCATCAACACCACCTTCTAATAGTCCTCACAAGGCCATTGGTGAAGGAGTCATCACAAGGACGAGAGCAAAGGAGTTAGCACAAGAGGTGAAGTACATGTTGATGACGTTTTCACGTAAGGAGCTAGACACTTCCATGTACACATCTATGAGGATCTTGGTGACGGTTTCATCAAAGGAGGAAGGGCTGAAAGATGTGAAAATGAAAGCCAAGGAAGTTTGTGATCTCCATGCACACGTTTCATGCATCGTTTATGTGTGTGATCATGCATATTATCACAATCTAATTTGGGCGTGTATAATGCTTATGTTTAAGCATGTTTGAAGACTTTTAATGCCTTTCATTAATTTTCCATTTTAAGACATTTTAAGTTGTTTTAGGAGTAGATAGCCTTTTAAAGCTATTTGAGCTTTTAAAGACTTTTAGAAGTTATTTGTTGTTTTTTAGTTTCTTTATTTAAGAAAAGGTTTAAAGACATATATAAACTTTTCCTAATCAGTTTATAGGGAGATCAGACTATTTTGTGAAATTTGTGTTTACGTATTTTCAATCAAAAGAGAGCTTTTGGTGATAATCATTGGTTGCTGAATTTTCCGGCTTAGTTGTCTTGCGTTGTGTCGATCTCCTTTGAGATTGGTGCTTCGAAGCTCCATAGGCATCCTCCTTGTGCTCTCAACCTCCATTGTTGAGTTGTGTAAGGTTGTATAAGGCAGGGTCGTTGGCTGCGTTGTTTGGGTCTTTGATTCCGAAATCAAAAGATTCTTTCAATCGACATCTCTCCGGTTCTATCTTCCTATCCTTCTACCTTCATCTAATTCGTTCCATTTGCTTCTTCTTCTTTCTTGTCTTTACCATCATTATCTAACGTTAGTTATTCCATTTGTGTGATTTGAAGCCTCTTTGTCTAGATCGAGAAGAATATAACGTTAGTTGTTTCCATTTGTGTGATTTGAAGCCTCTTTGTCTAGATCGAGAAGAATACGGAATATCCCCGTATCATAACCCTAACACGTAAGCGTTCAAATTAACTCATCAACCTAAAGTCGCCAATAACTCGGCCTGCTGCTCCGGGTATGAGCTCCTAATATTATTCATTAATTCTCAAGTGAACACATCGATTCCCCCGCGGGACCACTGAATCTTTAGCATCGATATTTCCTTCGACCATAGTCGCCTAACACTCCTCTACAATATAGTTACCGGGGTGCTCGGTAAAGTATAGTCCATTTCATCGGTCAAGTCCTCATGGTTGACCACCTATCGTGGTCTAGTATAAACTCTCCAAGCTGCGATACCAGGAATCTGGGTGTGTACCTCTAAGGCAGTGAGAGGCTAACCGGTATGCCACCTCTTTGACTCACTCTAATACATCAATGTCTAAATTCCTGACACCTCAAGTTGGCGATACTCTCAACCATACTTATGAACCGACTCGGAACTCTAGAGGTCTGCGCCTCTTATACGCATAAGACTTTTGGCGACTCTGAACTGCTAGCATACGCTCTCGTATCAATGTTACCCGAAAAATGTTGTCCGGTATCTGCTCCTCAAAATCTCAAATCGAACCGTCCATCTTTGTCAAAAACGCTAATCCTAGACTTGCCATGTAGTCCCACTATCCTTTCCCGTGAACTCCTTTGTTAACCGACTCACCTCCCCCGTTTCCTTGGGGATTTAAAAGGCCGGTCTTGGTGAGTCTATCCACCACGAACCCGATAACTGTCAAATCTCCTGCTAGATCTCAGCCATGTGACTACGTCCTTAACTATGTCTTCTCACTTTCATTGCGGAACTTGCAGTGGTTAGAATTCTTCTTCGGTCGGGTGTGCTTAACCTTGACCTGCCGAGAGATCGCAACATTGTGCCACAAATCTGGTCAACTCCGCTTCAGACCACTCCGCCAATGGAAACGTCTAAAGTCTCTATACATTTCTCTGGTATCTGTTGTACCGAGTAGGGCGTATAAGAAGTCTCTTGCAGTATCCTCTATCTCGACTTCCTCATCTAGAGGAACATCAACACGCCCTTGGTGTCCCATCACTCCATCTGTACCTATCACAATTGTGGTGCACCATTTCGGGATTTCCTCTCCTGGATTCTGGATATGGTAGGTAGCTGTCATGTTTCTATCAGATCTCATTCAACGGATCCGGAACATGCTCTAAAGCACTCAAGTATCAGTCGGTTTGAGAACTTTATCCCTACCTGTAACCCTTCTACATTCCTTTGTAGCTCATGCTGAGTTGTCAATCGGCTGTAACCTTTTCCTGAAACGTCTTCTTACTCAATGCATTGGCGGTTACCTTCATCCTTCTCTGATGGTACCAGACTTCTAGGTACTAATTCTTGATCAGCTCAAGCCATCTACTCTTCCGGTTATTCAACTCCTGCTGAGTGAATATATATACCTTAGACCTTTATGGTATGTGAAGATTGACAAGTAGTTCTGACAAGTAGTGACGCCAAATCTTAAGGGCGTGCAACACTACTATTAACTCCAGGTCATGAGTGGGGTAGTTCTCCTAGTACGTCTTCAGCTGGCGAGACGCCTATGCTATAACATTACCCCTCTGCAACAATAGGTACCCCAATCCTAGCTTGGATGCATCGTTGTACACAAGAAAGTCCTCTACGCCCTCTGGTTGGGCTAAGATCGGAGCGGAAGTCAACATCCTCTTCAACACCTCAAAAACTCCTCTAGCAAGGCTCATGTCACACAAAGCGGGTGTCTTCCTCAGTAGACCGGTGAGTGGTCGGGAAATGACTGAGAACTCTTCCACAAACCGTCTATTATACCCAGCTAGCCCTAGAAAATTGCGCAGCTCCTTAACGTTCCTAGGAGGTTGTCATAACGAAACGGACTCAATCTTGGCCGGGTCAACCTTGATCCCCTCGGTCATAACCACATGACCCATAAATGTTACCTCTGACATCCAGAACTCACACTTGGACAACTTAGATTGGAGCTGGTTATCCCGTAGTACCTGCAATACTGTCCTTAAGTGTCCTCCATGTTCATCTATGTTCCGAAAGTACACCCATATATCATCTATCAAGACTATTACAAACTGATGCAGGTAGTCGATGAATACTCCATTCATCAGTCCATGAACTCGGTCGGCGCGTTGGTGAGCCCGAATGGCATCCCCACAAACTCTTAGTGACTGTATATGGTCCGAAAGCTGTCTTAGGGATATCCTGACCTCTCACCCTCAACTACTTCTTCAACTTTGCCATCTCAATAGGTGTCATCCGGTAGGGAGCCTTCGAGATAGGTCTCGTGCCAGGCTCCAACTCAATACTGAAATCTATGCTCCACTATGGAGGTAAGCCAGAAAGTAATCATGGAACACCTCCGTGCACTCACTACTAGTACGTCCTCTAGCTTTGGACCCTTTTCTTTAGCTCTTCAAGCTCTCTTGATCTAGTCCAGATCACACAAAGGTAGTTAGTCTTACTCCGCAGACAAGAAGGCGGTCAATTCTCTTTCCTTCTCTAGCTGGTCTTCTTGGGTATCGGATTGGTTTCTCGACTCATACTTCAATGTCGCTCTTAAATCACCCGTGATGTTGTCGCTCATATATTCTTTGTTCCTTCCACTGATTGATGTCTCTTCACCCTCTCATTTATTGGGTTAACATTACATCTTTCGGCCTAACCATGTTCCAAGTCTCATTGCAAGTCTTCTCACTCCGTGTGATATCTCACCTTCGGACTTAATTAATTATTGTTTTAATTGTTGTCGGTAAACCCCGAGCACATTATTGTCCTTTGATTGGGGCGTCTTTGCATGTGTATGTTCACTATTCTCTGGTTTCTTTCTGCATAATTATTCCCCATGATCGACCCGGTCTACGGGTTGTCTTATCGGTCTCGCCCTTGCTATTTCCTGGTGGTACTGCATCTCAGGTCGTTTGTATTCTTAACTTATCATTTCAATACAAGTAGTCGCTATCAAGCGTCAACACCACTCTTCGGGCATCTTTACTCTTTAATGTTTCATTTACCGGTATTTGGGTCCTCTTCTCTCTTGTCACTTGTCTCCGTGGGATTTCCCACTTGATCTCCAAGGATTTATCTACGGTTGATGTATAGGTGTGACCAAAACCATTCAATACTCTTAGAGAGTTCTATACCAAGAACGATTCTCTATTCTTTTTATTCTCTTTTTCTCATTTATCTCGAGTCTTACTTGGATCAACTGTATTCTTCAATCATTACCCTCTGTTTAATCAATTGTCGCTTAGTAATGGTGGCATCTTGCCCGCTTCACATGTATTGATGTTCTTTCCTTGTGGCTTCTGTATCATCATTCTTTCCTGCCAGTTCCTTTACTGTGTCTAGTTATGATATTTACCATTCATCGGGAATCACATCACTGTCTATAAGAGCCTTAGTCTTTAGGTCCTAAGCCAAAACCTAGCAACCCCTGCGGGTCCAGTGGGCCGCCCCTGCGTGGGTCCTGTGTTCCGCTCCTGCGGCTCAGGGAGTCCGCCCCTGCGGTTTCCTGTGGCTGCAGCCGGCATTGCTGACTCTTGACCGTACTTTACTCTTCTCCTCCCCTATAACTACCTCCTTTGCTTCAGATGAAGGGTTTCCTTCATTCTCAGTTGCCTCATGTTCTTCTTCATCTTCCTCTTGTTTCTCCTTGGGTTGCAAGAGAGTTGTTGTGTTGTTTTTGTTGTTGATGATGATGTTGAGTGTTGATGTTGTGCTGCGAGAGCCAACTGAGGTGTTGATGCAGGAGCATCTAAAGACCTAGCCCGAGTCGAGATCATCATCATGGAAGCTAGGAAGCATGGAGTGAGCATCATTCTAAGGACAGGAAAAGGGAGTTCATATGCATGGGAGAGAAGCAATGAAGATAAGAATGCATATGTAGCACGAAGGAGAAGCTGGTCTAGAGATGCAAGGAGAAGGCCGATATTCATTGGGGAGAGACGTAGCCGTACACGTGCATACAAGAGCACGTATGCATGGGCAAGGAGGAGAGCTCGAATGGATCATCATAGGCTGCGCGGATCAAAAGGAGTTGGACGTTTTTAATAGTTCTAGTTGGGCTTATTTTATTGTTAAATAAGGCCTTAATTAGACCTATTAATTTCAGCCAATTAGCTATATTATTTTCAGCCCATATTTAGACATTTTAATTTGGGTTTTATTTTATTGTTTTATTTTATGTTTCTAGAAGGTCAATTATCTCCTAAAGATTTGACCTTATCCGTTGTTAGTTTGATCTTATCTTTTAGCTAGAAGATCCTATCTCTTAAAGATTCGATCTTATCTCTTCGTATTTTATCTTTTCTTTTTATTTAGTTTGGGCTCGATATTAGATCAAGCCCGCAACCCATGTATGTTGTTTTGGACGTCCTCCATGGCCTATATAAGGCAAGTTGGACGTTCATTTTCAGTCAGACTTGAATAAACCCCTTTTTTGAATACGTTTTCGTATTTCTCTCTCGTGAGACTTGAGAAACCCTGAATAGGTGAGATGCCTATTCAAACCCTGGATGGGTGGGATGCTCGTCCAACCCTAGTTTGGAGCTTTGAGAGAGCCGTTATCTTGGTGAGATTCTGAGATTGATCTCTCTTCGATCTTCAAGCGACTTCACATGCTTTTGAGGTTAATCGTTCTTCCTCTTGAGTATTCGATTATAGCGGAAGAGTCACTTCAATCATTCCGAGTTGTGTGTTAGGGCCTTAATTTCCCTATCGTGCTCTCGGTTGCTTCAAGGGGATTCAACCAAACTATCCAGCTACGATCCATTCCAACCATCGGATCATTCACCGTTATCCAAGTTTTTGTTGTGGATAGGCCGAGGTCGGCTTATCCCCGCATCAAATTGGTGCTGATCTCTTCCTCTATATAGGTTGTTGTTGTGGTAAGCTCTTCCTCTTTCTTCTTCTTTCTTTCTTTCTTTCTTCCTTCCTTCCTTCTTTTCTTCCTTTCCTTCTCTTTAAACTTAGGATTCCACAAGTTGAATCTTGTGTTGGATCTCCTAGGCATTTATTGATGTCTATATGTATATATATGTATGTGTATGGTTGCTAGATGATGAAGAAGTGAAGATAATTGAGTGAAGAATCGAAGAGAAGGTGGAAATCACCTTCTGCACTGCAAACCACCCCTACGCCACCTGTGAGTCGCCCCTGCGCCACCAGTGTCACCGCCCCTGCGTGGGAGTGCCGCCGCTCCTGCGCCTCCCAATGCTTCGCCCCTGCGTCCTTCCTGTCACGCAGGTGCGTCTTGTGCAGGACCTACCTAGAGTGGTATGAATCCTTTCCTTTCCTAGTTTGAGTGGGTTAGTGGCATGCTAGGTGTGTGTATGAGGATAAGATGATGATGATTATGATATCGATATGTGCCGGTTATGGCTTTGAGGTTTAGTAGGTTGTTGAGGTTTATAGGTTGAATATGATCCTTATGGATCCCTTGGGTCTAGGTGTGACCCCTTTGATTGGTAGGAGATTTGATATCCCTTTATGCCTTGTTATTAGGTAGTGTTGTTCTCTGGATCGGAGTTGATCGTGGTTGAGGATATCTTGAGGTTGAGGTAATTCCGTAGGACATATTTAGCTACCATCCTTAGATCGGATGTTTGCATGAGTGGTGTTTGTTATATGCTTGATAGCATGCGATGTGGATTATTACCGACCTATGGTTTATTTGACCGCCCTTTGAAGTGGCCGTGATAACCTTTCCCTTTCATCCCGCTGTGGAGTCTAGGAGGTTCTCTACAGTCACATATGGGATGGACACTTCACCACTCCCTTAGGGTACACGGGAGGTGTGCCGATACCACTCCAGCTGGCTATAGCACCCAGAGGCGGGGATTGTATATTCCTCGTGTCACATATGTTCATATACATATATATATATATACGATTTGAGTGTTGGACTTTATAAAGATGATTAACCGGGTAAATATGTGACAACATGATTATGTGTTTATGATTCCATGACTTGTGTTCGTGCTTATGCATTATCTTATATATGAATGGTTAGCTAACGGTTATATACCGTGTTGTAGATGTTTTACAGGTTAGGAGGACTGTAGAGTGATCCAGATGGGGTGATCCGCTGAGGGCTTCCGTACACTAGGATTGTGCGTGGGATATGGGGTGATTTTGTTATGTATGGATACATGTTTTGGTTTGTACTCAGCGGTGTTTTGTATACCTTTTGATGTATGTATTACAGTTTGATGTTTTGGTTTTAATCTATCTGTGCCTTGTTGTAAGATCCAGTGAACTTGTTGTCAGGCTAGGGTCAGGATCCATTGTGAGATTCTAGCCCCAGTAGCGCCCCGAGTCCCGCGGATTCGGTGTGTTACAAAGTTGGTATCAGAGCCTTAGGTTGACAACAATAGCACTTGTAATCTGCGATAAAGGTCGAATAGATAAATAAACAAAACCCGAAAGGGGTCTGACTTTTCAAAAGGTTTTTGGTTTTGAAATGAGTAAATATGTTTTGGGATAGTGTGTACGGGAAGCCATCACCCCTCTGAGGACCTCGACAGTATATATATATATATATATATATATATATATATATATATATATATATATATATATATATATATATATATTAGCTTATGTGATGTTGTGATTGACCTTAAGTAATATATATGTATCTATCTATCATATGGCATATATATAGCCTTATAAGTTAGGTGTGTATACCCCGCAGATGGCTCGGACTAGAGTTTGGGCCTTGGCTTCTGATCAAGGGTTTTTCACTTCCTCTCCAGCTTCTCACGTCCTTCTTGCTTCTCCCTCTTCTCTCCTTGATCTTGCTCTTGTTCTTCTTTGAGTTTGAAAGAGTTTGTGTGTGGTTTGTGGTGGTTGATGATGTGTGGTGTGTTGCTGAGCTTGGGAGCCAGCTGAGAGTGTGGTTTGTTTCTTCCTTGCTGCCTAGGCCACAGTTGTGGTGAGTTATCTTCTTCTTCTCTTCTTTCTTCCTTGATTCTTCTTCCTTAGCTTAGGATTAGATGTATTGAATGTATATTGATGTTAGAATGTGTATGTATATGTATGTGTTTGGATATGGAATGGAGAAGACGTGATTTGATCACGTGAAGAGTGGAAGAGAACTCGGGAGGCTACGTTATGCACTGTCGCCGCCCCCGCGCCTGGAAGTCGCCGCCCTTGCGGGAGCCTTTTCACCGCACCCGCGCCCGGAAGCTGCCGCCCCCGCGGCCACGGTCCCAGCGCCCGTGCATGCGCTTGCCTGCGGCCACGGTCATCGCGCCTGCGGCCGAGCGTCGCCGCGCCTGCGGTTTGTCTTGTTCCGCCCCTGCGTCTTTTCGTTCCGCAGGTGCGTCTTGTACAAGATCTACTTGGAGTAGTAGAATCCTTTCCTTTCCTAGTATGAGCGGGTAAGTAGCATGCTAGGTACGTGTATGAGGATAGCATGATGATGAGTATGATATAGATATAATATGTCGGTTATGGCTTTGAGGTTTATGAGTTAGGATACGATCCTTATGGATCCCTTGGGTCTAGGTATGACCCCTTTGATAGATAGGAGTTTGATATCTTGTTATGCTTTGTTATTAGGCAGTGTTGTTCTCTAGAGTTGGAGCTGATCGGGTTTAAGACTACTTCGAGGTTGAGGTAAGTCCATAGGACTTACTTAGCTGTCATCCTTATATTGGTTGTATGCATGAGTGGTGTGTGTTATGTGCTTGATAGCATGCGATGTCGTTTATTACCGGCCTATGTTTTAGTGATCGCCTATTGTTAGGCCATTCTAACCTTTCCCTTTTCATCCTGCTAGGAGTCTGGGAGGTTCTCTGTAGTTAGGTCAGATCTGGTATACGGGATGGCCACTCCCAACTCTTTTATGATATACGGGAGAGTGTTCCGGGTTCACTCCAGCTGGCTATGAGCGGCTAGAGGCGAGGATGTTATATTCCTCGTGTCACATATGTACATATACATATATTTATACGATTTGAGTGTTGGACGTTATAAAGATAATAAACCGGGTAAATGTGTGATAGCATGATGAGGTGTTTATTATTCCCTGTTGTGTGATTGTGCTTATGCATCTTCTTATATATGTGTATGGTTAGCTAACGGTTTTATACCGTGTTGTAGATCCTTTGCAGGTTAGGAGAGCTACAAAGTGATCCAAATAGGGTGATCCGCTGAGGGCTCCGTACAGGATAGAGCCTCAGATTATGAGAGGGAGCGGGCTGGACATAGGAGAGCTTCTCAGACCGGAGGGTCTGAGAAGAGACAGCGGATTAGGCAAACCAGTGGTATTGGTGGAGCTGCTGGTTTCGGGTAAAGCCAGAGACGCCAGAGTTACCCCTCATCTGTACCGGTTGCATATAAGGGACGACAATGCTTTAATTGTAGTGATTATGGACATATACGACCAGAGTGCACGAGGCCGTCAGTGGCTTGCTTCACTTGTGGCAGACCAGGTCACAGAGTTGTCTTTTGTAGACATGGCGGAGCTTTATCACAACAGCGTTCTTCTCCTGCTAGTGTAGCAGGAGGTGGGCAGATGCCACCTCAGCAGCAGACATAGGGACAACAGAGAGTCCCAGATCGTCCTACTACTCAGGGATCTGCTCCTGGGTCGAGTAGAGGTAGAGATCGTGGTGGAGTACCACTGACACAAGAGGAGCGTAGGGTTGAGCTTTTGAGATGAGGAGTGCAAGGGAGCCAGTTGCACCGGCTACTACAGGTACCGTTTCGATTCATGGTTTATTTGTTAGAGTTTTGTTTGATACGGGAGCTACGCATTCATTTATATATGATGCATCTGTTGAGCGTTTGAGTCTAGTTACGATCGAGGGGACACCCTTTAGTATAGGGTTACCCGATGGCAGTAGGGTCAGAGGTACCCGCGAGATACGTGATTGTCCCATTTGTGCGGGGACTCGTGTGTTACTTGTTGACTTCTTCGTCCTGCCGTTGGTGCATGAGGAAGTAATTTTGGGTATGGATTGGATGGATAGGCATCATGCGGTATTAGATGTTGGTAGAAGTGATGCGGGGATAAGCCGCTAGTGTTTCCCGATCTTTCAGCACCAAAACAAAGAGAGAAGTAGATGATGGGAGACGTAGAGATGGAGTAGAAAACGTGGATAACGGTGAATGATCATCGGGTTGGAATTGATCGTAGCTGGATAGTCTGGACGAATCTCCTAGTCGCAATTCAACTCGTCCGCTATAATCGAATACTCAAGAGGAAGAACGATTAACCTCAAAAGCATGCGAAGTCGCTTGAAGATCGAAGAGAGATCAATCTCAGAGTCTCACCAAGATGACGGTTCTCTCAAAGCTCCAAACTAGGGTTGGACGAGCATCTCACCCGTCCAGGGTTTGAATAGGCATTTCACCTATTCGGCTCTCGAGTCTCACGAGAGAGAAAATACTGAAAAGTATCTAAATTGTGTTTATTCAAGTCTGCCTGTAAAAGTGACGCCCAGATGCCTTATATAGGCAGAGGGGGACGTCCTTCATGAGTACAACGGGCTGCGGGCTTGATCCAAGATCGAGCCCGGAAAGAATAAAAGAAATAAAATAACATGCGAAAAGATAAGATCGAATCTTTAAGAGATAAGATCTTCTAACAACGGATAAGGTCAAATCTTTAGGAGATAATTAACCTTCTAGAAACATAAAATAAAACAATAAAATAAAACCCAAATTAAAATGTCTAAATATGGGCTGAAAATAATATAGCTAATTGGCTGAAATTAATAGATCTATTTAAGGCCTTATTTAACAATAAAATAAGCCCAACTAGAACTATTAAAAACGTCCAACTCCTTTTGATCCACACAGCCCATGATGATCCATTCGAGCTCTCCTCCTTGCCCATGCATACGTGCTCTTGTATGCACGTGTACGACTACGTCTCTCCCCAATGAATATCGGCCTTCTCCTTGCATCTCTAGGTCAGCTTCTCCTTCGTGCTTCATATACATTCTTATCTTCATTGGTTCCCTCCCATGCATATGACCTCCCTTTTCCTGTCCTTAGAATGATGCTCACTCCATGCTTCATAGCTTCCATGATGATGATCTCGACTCGGGCTAGGTCTTTAGATGCTCCTGCATCAAGAAGGACCGTGACAATCTCTACCGAGTTACGTTAGATAGAGGTTTTCTGAGGTTGGGACTCAGGCATGGTGATCAGCGCGGTACGTGCAGCGAGATTGATCGCACAGGGTTGTGAGGCCTTCTGGTGTTATGCCATGAAGAATGGGGAGAATTTAGTGTTAGAGGATATCCCAGTGGTCTGCGAATTTAGAGATGTGTTTGCTGAGCCGTCCAGTTTGCCGCCTCAGAGGAGCGTGGACATTAGCATCGAGTTGGAGCCTAGTACGAGACCGATCTCGAAGGCTCCATATCATATGGCGCCTGCCGAGATGTTGGAGCTGAAGAAGCAACTCGAGGATTTGGCTGAGAAGGGCTTCATCCGCCCTAGCGTATCCCCATGGGGAGCACATGTCCTTATCGTGCAGAAGAAGGACGGATCGTTGAGACTATGCATCGACTACAAAGAGCTGAACAAGGTAACCATCAAGAACAAGTATCCATTGCCCCGTATTGACGACTTGCTAGATCAGCTTCAGGGAGCGACGGTGTTCTCCAGGATTGACCTGCGCTCAGGGTATCACCAGTTGAGGGTGACAGAGCAGGATGTGCACAAGACGGCATCCCGGACCCGATATGGACACTACGAGTTTGTAGTGATGCCATTTGGGCTTAGGAGTGCCCCAGCAGTCTTCATGGAGTTGATGAACAACATATTCATCCACTTCCTGGATCAGTTTGTGGTATTCTTCATATATGATATTCTGGTGTATTCTCGTAGCAGAGAGGAACATGTAGGACAGCTAAGGATTGTGTTACGAGTTTCACGAGATAGAGAACTTTATGCTAAGTTCTCTAAGTGCGAGTTCTGAATGTCAGAGGTAGCATTCCTGGGTTATATTGTTTCCGCCGAGGGGATCAAGGTTGATCCGGCGAAGATCGATTCAGTGACAGCATGGACGACACCGACGAACGTCAAGGAAGTACGTAGCTTCTTTGGACTAGCCGGCTATTACCGACGCTTTGTGGAGGGATTCTTAGTGATTGCATGTCCACTTACGAGTTTGTTGAGGAAGACCACCAGGTTTGTATGGTCTGAGCAATATACACAGGTTTTGAGGAGCTGAAGAGACGTTTGACTTTCGCTCCTATCTTAGCACAGCCGGAGGGCACAGATGATTTTGTGGTTTACAATGATGCGTCCAAGCTAGGCTTGTGATGTGTGTCGATACAGCGAGGCAGAGTGATTGCATATGCGTCTAGACAGCTGAAGACGTATGAGGAGAACTACCCGACTCATGACCTGGAGTTGGCAGCGGTAGTTCATGCACTGAAGATCTGGAGACATTACCTGTATGGTGCTACATATCACATCTTCACAGACCACAAGAGTCTGAAGTATATTTTCACGCAGCGGGAATTGAATAACCGCCAGCGTAGGTGGCTTGAGTTGATCAAGGACTTTGATCTGGAGATTTTGTATCATTTGGGGAAGGCGAACGTTGTTTTCGACGCCCTGAGCAGGAAGACACCTCGAGAGAAGGCGATTGCGAGACTGACAGTTCAGCCTCAGCTACAGAGAGATTTGGCTTGGCTAGAGTTGGAGATCCAGTTTCCTGATGAGGACGCCTAGTTGAGTACCTTAGAGGTTCTCCCTAATCTGTTGGGTGAGATCCAACAGAAGCAGGGGACCTGCCCAACATTGACGAGGATTCGAGAGAGGATGTCCCATGGTGAGGCACCACAATTCTCCATAGGAGCAGATGGAGTGATGAGACGTCACGGTCACGTCTGTGTACCCGCTGATGCGGATTTGCGACATAGGATATTACAGGAGGCTCACTGTACGCCTTACTCAGTGCACCCAAGTACGAGTAAGATGTACCAGGATGTGAGACGCTCATATTGGTGGGGAGGGCTGAAGCCTGACGTGGCTAGATTTGTGGCACAGTGTGCGACCTATCAGCAGGTCAAGATCGTGAATTGTAGACCTGGAGGTGAGCTCCATCCACTGCCTATACCGCATTGGAATTTGGATGACGTCACCATGGATTTTGTGACTGGTTTGAGACCGAGCAGGAGCTTTGATGCCATATGGGTTGTAGTTGATAGATTGACGAAGACGGCACGTTTTATCCCTATTTGGGAAACGTGGTCAGTGAGCAGATTGGCTGAGGAGTACACTAGACAGATAGTGAGACTCCATGGTGTACCGATGACGATCGTCTCAGACAGGGATGGGCGATTTACCTCGAGGTTGTGGCGGCGGATTCAGACTGCCCTAGGGACGAGTTTGCACTTCACGACTGCATTCCATCCTCAGACAGATGGTCAGTTAGAGAGGACCATTCAGACATTGGAGGATATATTGCGAGCTTGTGTGTTGGAATGGGGACAAGTGTGGACGGATCATCTCCCACTAGTTGAGTTTTCATACAACAACAGCTGGCATGCATCGATTGGGATGGCCCCATATGAGGCATTGTATGGACGGAGATGTCGCACACCGCTATGTTGGGATGAGCCTAGTAGTGTTAGTGGTTGACACCTGATCAGGTTCGGGATGATGTTGCCCGTGTACCATTGATTAGAGAGAGGATGCTGACTGTACAGAGTCGTCATAAGTCATGTGCAGATAGGAGGCGTAGACCCCTAGAGTTTAGAGTAGGAGCCCTTGTGTGGCTGAGAGTGTCTCCGACACGAGATTCTGGATCGTTCGAGATTCTGGATCAAGTTGGGAGAGCAACATACAGATTAGCCTTGCCTCCGAGATTAGAGGGTGTTCACCCTTTATTTCACGTGTCTCAGCTGAGGGAGTACATACCAAATCCGAGACACATTGTGAGTTATGATGATTTAGTGGTCGAGCCGGACCACACCTTTGTTGACCACCCGATTGCAGTCCTGGAACGAGGTATGAGACACATGCGTTTGAAAGACATTCCTATGTTGAGGATACAGTGGTCGAGACGAGGACCAGATGAGGCTACATGGGAGACTGAGGATAGTATCCAGAGGAACTATCCAGAGTTTTACGCCGAGATAGATGTAACTGTAGGATCGATGAGTAGATCTTAGTGCTATCTTGGTGAGTGTTGTGATTATGTGCTTATGTGCTATGATGTGTTTATTTTCGTGCTAGCTATGATGTGATATATGATTTTATTAGATCTTGATGTGCTAGCGTGATTGATGATTATAGCTGGAGATGGTTCTTTTCTCCATGCTATTGAGATGAGATTAGGGTTTAGCTGGAGATGGTTATTCCTCCATGCTATCCTAGGTGGACATAGTTTTGCTGGAGATGTTTTTCCTCCATGCCCTTATGTTATGAGTATGATACGGCTAGATATGGTTTTCCTCTATGCCCTTGTGATGTGATGATAGTTTGGCTATAGATGGTTTTCCTCCTATGCCTTGGATAGTTAGTGATCTTGTTGTTGGAGATGATGATTTCCTCCATGCCTGTGTTTGAGGTTATAGAGTGATATAGGTTGATACCTTATGAGCGGAGATGTGATGTCTCCGATAGAGAGAATTATACCTCGGCATATGGGTCCGAGAGGAATTGTGATTGCATAAGTTTTGGGACGAAACTTGTTTTTGGGGAGGGTGAGATGTAAGAGCCTTAGTTTTTAGGTGCTGAGCCAGGACCTAGCCACCCTGTGGGTCCAGTGGGATGCCCCTGCGGGTCCAGTGGGCCTCCCCTGCGGGTCCAGTGGGCCGCCCCTACGTGGATCATGTGTTCCGCCCCTCCGGCTCAGGGAGTCCGCCCCTGCAGTTTCCTGCGGCTGCAGCCGGAATTGCTGACTCTTGACCGTGCTTAACACTTCTCCTCCCCTATAACTACCTCCTTTGCTTCAGATAAAGGGTTTCCTTCATTCTCCAACTGCTTCACGTTCTTCTTCTCTCCTTCCTTCTCCTTTGATCTTCCTCTTGTTTCTCCTTGGGTTGCAAGAGAGTTGTTGTGTGGTTTTGTTGTTGATGATTATGTTGAGTGTTGATGTTGTGTTGTGAGAGCTAGATGAGGTGTTGGTGTTGATCCCTTCCTCTGTATAGGTTGCAGTTGTGGTAAGCTCTTCCTCTTTCTTCTTTCTTTCTTTCTTTCTTCCTTCCTTCTTTTCTTCCTTTCCTTCTCTTTTAGCTTAGGATTCCACAAGTTGAATCTTGTGTTGGATCTCCAAGGCATTTATTGATGTCTATATGTATATATGTATATATATATATATATATATATATATATATATATATATATATATATATATATATATATATATATATATATATATATATATATATATATATATATATATATATATATATATATATATATGTATGTGTATGGTTGATGGATGATGAAGAAGTGAAGATAATTGATTGAAGAATCGAAGAGAAGGTGGGAATCACCTTCTGTACTACAAACCGCCCCTGCGCCACCAGTGTCACCGCCCCTGTGTGGGAGTGCCGCCGCCCTTGCGCCTCCCAGTGCTTCGCCCATGCGTCCTTCTTGTCACGCAGGTGCGTCTTGTGTAGGATCTACCTAGAGTGGTATGGATCCTTTCCTTTCCTAGTATGAGTGGGTTAGTGGCATGCTAGGTGGGTGTATGAGGATAGGATGATGATGATTATGATATCGATATGTGCCGGTAATGGCTTTGAGGTTTAGTAGGTTGTTGAGGTTTATAGGTTGGATATGATACTTATGGATCCCTTGGGTCTAGGTGTGATCCCTTTGATTGGTAGGAGATTTGATATCTCTTTATGCCTTGTTATTAGGCAGTGTTGTTCTCCGGATTGGAGTTGATCGTGGTTGAGGATATCTTGAGGTTGAGGTAAGTCCGTAGGACTTACTTAGCTACCATCCTTATATCGGATGTTTGCATGAGTGGTGTTTGTTATATACTTGATAGCATGCGATGTGGATTATTACCGACCTATGGTTTATTTGACCACCCATTGTAGTGGCCGTGATAACCTTTGCCTTTCATCACGCCGTGGAGTCTGGGACGTTCTCTGCAGTCAGGCCAGACTTGGTATACGGGATGGACACTTCACCACTCCCTTAGGGTACACGGGAGGTGTGCCGATACTACTCCAGCTGGCTATAGCAACCAGAGGCGAGGATTATATATTCCTCGTGTCACATATGTTCATATACATATATATATATATATATATATATATATATATATATATATATATATATATATATATATATATATACGATTTGAGTGTTGGACTTTATAAAGATGATTAACCGGGTAAATGTGTCACAGCATGATTATGTGTTTATGATTCCATGACTTGTGTTTGTGCTTATGCATTATCTTATATATGAATGGTTAGCTAACGGTTATATACCGTGTTGTAGATGCTTTGCAAGTTAGGAGGACTGCAGAGTAATCCAGATGGAGTGATCCGCTGAGGGCTTCCGTACACTAGGATTGTGCGTGGGATATGGGATGATTTTGTTATGTATGGATACATGTTTTGGTTTATACTCAGCGGTGTTTTGTATACCTTTTGATGTATGTATTACAGTTTGATGTTTTTGTTTTAATCTATTTGTGTCTTGTTGTAAGATTCAGTGAACTTGTTGTTAGGCTAGGGTCAGGATCTATTGTGAGATTCTAGCCCCAGTAGCGCTCCGAGTCCCGCGGATTGGAGGTGTAACACTGTCCTTGCTTCCTTTCCCTTAACTCGTTGTGTCGGTCCAAGTACCCCTTTCTTCGGTTTCTTAGATTCCATTACTTGCTTCTTTCTTCGTACTATTTCCAGTGTTGTTCGCTTATTCGTGCCTGCTTGACTTCCTGTGCTAGCGATCCCCAATTCTAAACTTCTTTTCGTCGTCCAACTGACATGATCATACTTTATGACACCGTAAAATGACTTATTCTCGCATTCCTCGAGGCATTATGCTGCTCTCTTCTTCTATTTCCCGTTTCTTGAGAAAATCCCCTGCTATTGACGTCTTGAGTCCTAGTCAAGAGGACACCTTTGTTGGTTCTCGTTCTTTTCTCACATCATTTCCATCTTCTCTTCCTTCTTGTGACGTAACTTGATGTAACTGGGTTCTGTCCGTTAGTTTTGTATTCTTGGAAGGTCACGATAATTGAATATCTTGAGTCTGGAATTGTTATGTGAACCTTGGGTGTTCTTCGAGGCGTGACCTTATTGGTTGATCATATCTTCGAATTCCTAATACTGTCGGGTCATACTTCCAGCATTCTCCCACTCCATCCTCTCGTCTTTAGAACACTTTGATTCCTCCACTCGCGTGTCTGATCTACAACGCCTTATTAGTTATACTCCGTGCGGGAAGAGTAGAAAGGTAATTACATTTACCCCAACCTGACACGGTTATTTTCCTAGTGTACGCCGTCTATACGAGACAGGCGACTATAACTAATATTATTATCTCTAAGTACAAATCACACTAACTAACTACTACCAAGACGTACAGAGTGGAGCGGTGGTTTCCGTACTCACTACAAAAAAGAAATTACATTTGCGACGAAAGTTAGCAACAGTAGTCTACTGTTGTCGCTATTGTTCAGTCATTTGCGATGGTAGAAACTATTGTCGTTATTGTCCTGCCATTTGCGACGGGGCAGCGATACCGAAACAAAATTTGGAACATTTGTGTAGGGACATCATCTCTCCGACGCGAATGCAAGAAGACCTAGATATAGAACTCTAGAAATAACCAAACCCTAGTTGGCGTTGTTCGCTTCTACCATCATTGTCTCCCTTTCTTCTACCGGAAGCATTAGCCTCCACCTTCTCCCGCCCTTCCCCAATGGCCACCTTCTCCACAGAGCGTGCACTCCGACGATTGCTCCGTCCTCGACCTCAAGTCGTGTTTTGAGATCTACGGTCCTATCACCCACACCTAAATCCATGCCTATGGTATATTAGATCCTCACTTTTTGCTCCCCAAATTCGCCGTCTCTACATCACTCGATTCCTCACTTTGACTGCAAATTTCCAATCAACAATGATTGTTTGCAGGTAAAGTGACTTTTTCCCTTGTATTGACACACT
>NCTC01003647.1:30000-45000 GCA_002319775.1 Fagopyrum tataricum | reverse complement strand
CAAATCCAATATAGCACTTATGGGTACATAATAAATGTATTGAGTCGATTCTTTTTCATTTTAATAAATAGATACGATCGCAACTTCGAATATGGAATTCAAAGGGATCAAATAGGAAACGATACTCTGAATCATAGAACTATAATGAAATATACGATCAACCAACATTTATCGAATTTGAAAAAGAATCAGAAGAAACGGTTCGATTCTCTTATTTTGATTTCTCGAAGCGAGAGATCCATGAATCGGGATCCTGATGCATATAGATACAAATGGTTCAACGGGAGCAAAAATTTCCAGGAACATTTCGTTTCTGAGCAGAAAAGCAATTTTCAAGTTCAAGTAGTCTTCGATCGATTACGTATTAATCAATATTGGATTGATTGGTCTAAGGTTATCAACAAAAAAAAATTTTCTAAGTCATTGTCAAAGCTGATTCTCTTTTTGTCTAACTCACTTCCTTTTTTCTTTGTGAGTTTAGGGAATATGCCCATTCATAGGTACGAGATCCACATTTATGAATTGCAAGGTCCGAATGATCAACTCTGCAATCCGTTGTTAAAATCACTAGGTCTTCCAATCGTTCATTTGAAAAAATGGAAAGCGGATGATCATGATACTTCCCCAAAATCGAAATTATGGATCAATGGAGGAACAATATCACCCTTTTTGTTCAATAAGATACCAAAGTGGATGGTTGACTCCCATACTAGAAAGAATCGCAGGAAATCCTTTGATAACACGGATTCCTACTTCTCAATGATATCCTTCGATCAAGACAATTGGCTGAATCCCGTAAAATCATTTCATAGAAGTTCATTGATATCTTCTTTTTCTAAAGCAAATCGACTTCGATTCTTGAATAATCCACATCACTTCTTCTTCTATTGTAACAAAAGATTCCCTTTTTATATGGAAAAGGCCCGTATCAAGAATTCTGATTTTACGTATAGACAATTCCTCAATATCTTGTTCATTCGCAACAAACAATTTTCTTTGTGCGTCGGTAAAAAAAAACATGCTTTTTTGGAGAGAGATACTATTTCACCAATCGAGTCACAGGTATCAAACATAGTCATACCTAACTATTTTCCACAAAGGGGTAACGAACGGTATAACTTGTACAAATCTTTCCATTTTCCAATTCGATCCGATCTATTCGTTCGTAGAACTATTTACTCGATCGCAGACATTTCTGGAACACCTCTAACAGAGGAAGAAATGGTCAATTTGGAAAGAACTTATTGTCAACCTCTTTCAGATATGAATCTATCTGATTCAGAAAGGAAGAACTTGCATCAGTATCTCAATTTCAATTCAAACATGGGTTTGATTCACACCCCACGTTCTGAGAAATATTTACCATCCGAAACGAGTAAAAAATTGCGTCTTTGGCGAAATTGGCTAAAGAAAGGCGTTGAGAAAGGGCAGATGGATAGAACCTTTCAACGAGATAGTGCTTTTTCAACTCTCTCAAAATGGAATCTATTCCAAACATATATGCCATGGTTCTTTACTTCGACAGGGTACAAATATCTAAATTTGATATTTTTAGATGCTTTTTCAGACCTATTGCCGATGCTAAGTAGCAGTCACAAATTTGTATCCATTTTTCATTATATTATGCACAGATCAGCATGTCGAATTCTTAAGCTAAAATGGCGAGCTCTTAAGCTAAAATTGTGGGGATTGTGGGCACCGATAAGTGAGATTTCAAGTGATATTTCGTGGAAGTGTTTCCGTAGGCTTCTGCGGGTCGAAGAAATGATTCATCGAAATAATGAGTCACCGTTGATATCGACACATCTGAGCTCGCCAAATGTTCGGGAGTTCCTCTATTCAAGCCTTTTACTTCTTCTTCTTGCTGGATGTCTCGTTCAGGTACTTCTTTTCTCTGTTTCTCTAGACTCTAGTGAGTTACAGACAGAGTTCGAGAGGATAAAATCTTTGACGATTCCATCATACACGATTGAGGTGTACAAACTTGTGGATGGGTATCCTAAACCTGAACCGAATTCTTTCTGGTTAAAGAATCTCTTTCTAGTTGCTCGGGAACAATTAGAAGATTTTCTAACAGAAATACTGGGTTTTGCGCGATTTGGTGGTGGTCCCGCTTATGGGGTCAAATTTATACAGAAGATATTTTTCAATCTCATCGATCTCATAAGTATCATACCAAATCCCATCAATCGAATCACTTTTTCGAGAAATACGAGACGGCTAAGTCATACAAGTAAAGAGATCTATTCATGGATAAGAAAAGGACAAAGGTTTCAGACTCATGATGAAATAGAATCCTGGATCGAGACCTGTGATTGGTTTTTGGATAAAGAGAGAGTTTACTCGTTTCATTTCTCCACCTTAAGGCCAGAAAAAGGGATTGATCAAATTCTCTGGAGTCTGACTCATATTGATCATTTAGTAAAGAGTGACTATGGTTATCAAATGTTTGAACAAGCGGGAGCAATTTACTTACGATACTTAGTTGACATTCATCAAAAGGATCTAATGAATTATGAGTTCAATACATCCTGTTTAGCAGAAAGACGGATATTCCTTGCTCATTATCAGACAATCACTTATTCACAAACCTCGTGTGGGGCTAATAGTTTTCATTTCCCATCTCATGGAAAACCAAAACCCTTTTCGTTCCGCCTAGCCCTATACCCCTCTAGGGGTATTTTAGTGATAGGTCCTATAGGAACTGGACGATCCTATTTGGTCAAATCCCTAGCGACAAACTCCTATCTTCCTTTCATTACGGTATTTCTGAACAAGCTGGATTTGAAAATAGTTATTGATGATCTCGATCCTGAGGACTCTATGGAAGCGCTTGATGATGTGGATATTGGTGGTATTGATGATGATAGCGATCCTGCTAAGGAATATATGTATGCGCTTAAAGATGTGGACGATGTTGATGATCGTGACTCTATTTATTCGAACTTGGACTCGGACCCGGAGCTGAGGGAGGAGTATACGGTGGATGATGAGATACTTAGGTATATCGTCGAGTTGGAAATAGACCTAGCTTCTATCAACTTGCAATTCGAATTGGCAAGAACAATGTCTCCTTGCATAGTATGGATTCCAAACATTCATGATCTGTATGTGGATGAGTCGGAGTCCCTCGGTTTATTATTGAACTATCTCTCCGGGGATAGTGAAAGACGGTCCACTAGAGATATTCTTGTTATTGCTTCGACTCATATTCCCAAAAAAGTGGATCCCGCTCTAATAGCTCCGAATAAATTAAATACATGCATTAAGATACGAAGGCTTCTTATTCCACAACAACGAAAGCACGTTTTCACCCTTTCATATACTAGGGGATTTCACTTGGAAAAGAAAATGTTCCATACTAATGGATTCGGGTCCATAGCCTTGGGTTACAATGCACGAGATCTTGTAGCAATTACCAATGAGGCCCTATCGATTAGTATTACACAGAAGAAATCCATTATAGACACTAATACAATTAGATTTGCTCTTCATAGACAAACTTGGGAGTTGCGAGCCCATGTAAGACCGGTTCCGGATCATGGGATCCTTTTCTATCAGATAGGAAGGGCTGTTGCACAAAATGTACTTATAAATAATTGCTGCCTTATAGATCCCATATCTATCTATATGAAGAAGCAATCATGTTACGAAGGGGATCCTTATTTGTACAAATGGTTCTTCGAACTTGGAACGAGCATGAAGAAATTAACGATACTTCTTTATCTTTTGAGTTGTTCTGCCGGATCGGTCGCTCAAGATCTTTGGTCTCTACCCGGACCCGACGAAAAAAATTGGATCACTTCTTATAGACTCGTTGAGACGGATTCTGATCTAGTTGATGGCCTATTAGAAGTAGTAGAAGGCGCTCTGGTGGGATCCTCGCTTCTTCGGCCCAAATTCCAATTGAAATGAAATCTTTAGGATAAATCAACACAAATACAATTTTCATTTTATACAAATATCATTGATATTTTCATTGTTGACATTTTCATTGAAATAGAATATAGAAATGTTCGACATATTTTCATTTTCAGTGATTCAATTTTCAGTGAAAATATCAATAACATAATTGGAGTATCATAATCATATTATATTATAGATATACATACAATTACGTTTTCGTATTGTATTATACTTATTGTATTATACTATAGTAGTATAAGTATCAAATTGAATTTTTTTTAACTTTAACAATTGCATATTAAAGTAAATTTATAGTATTTAAAAATTGAATTTTTTTTTTAACAAATGACAAAAAAACATTCCAAAAATTTAGATTTCTGGGTTTTCGAGTTGAAAGAGATATTGAGAGAGATCAAGAATTCAGTGGGATCTTTGGTTAAGATTTTTTTCCACCAAGAACGTTTTATAAAACTCTTTGATCCCCGAATTTGGAGTATCCTACTTTCACCCAATTCGCGGGGTTCAATAATTAAGCGATATTTCACTTTCACGATCACGGGTGTAGTATTCTTTGTAGTAGCGGGCCTTATATATCGTATTAACAATCGAAATATGGTCGAAAAAAAAAAATCTATTTGATAGGGCTTCTTCCTATACCTATGAATTCTCTTGGGTCCAGAAATGATACATTGGAAGAATCCTTTGGGTCTTCCAATATACAATAGGCTGATTGTTTCGCTCCTCTATCTTCCAAAAGGAAAAAAGATCTCTGAGAGCTGTTTCCTGGATCCGAAAGAGAGTACTTGGGTTCCTCCAATAACTAAAAGGTTTCAATCTAACGTGGGTTCGCGGTGGTGGAGGAACTGGATCGTAAAAAAGAGGGATTCTAGCCAATTGAAAGGATCTTTTGATCAATCTAGAGATCGCTTGAATTCCATCAGGAATGCGGATTCGGAATATCACACATCTCTCAATCAAAGGGAGATTCAACAGCGAAAAGAAAGATCGATCCCTTGGGATCCTTCCTTTCTTCAAACGGAAGAAACAGAGATAGGATCAGGCCGATTCCCAAAATGCCTTTCTGGATATTCTCGGCTATTCGCGGAAGGTGAGAAGCAGATGAATAATCAGCGGCTTCCGGAAGAAATCGAAGAACTTCTTGGGAATCCTACAAGATCCATTCGTTCTTTTTTCTCTGACAGATGGTCAGAACTTCATCTGGGTTCAAATCCTACCGAGAGGTCCACTAGAGATCAGAAATTGTTGAAGAAAGAACAAGATTTTTCTTTTGTCCCCTGCAGGCGATCGGAAAATAAAGAAATGGTTAATATATTCAAGATAATTACGTATTTACAAAAGACCATCTCAATTCATCCTATTTCATCAGATCGGGGATGTGATATGGTTCCGAAGGATGAACCGAATATGGACAGTTCCAATAAGATTTCATTCTTGAACAAAAATCCATTTTTTAATTTATTTCGTCTATTCCATGACCGGAGCAGGGGGGGATACACGTTACACCACGATTTTGAATCCGAAGAGAGATTTCAAGAAATGGCAGATCTATTCACTCTATCAATAACCGAGCCGGATCTGGTGTATCATAAGGGATTTGCCTTTTCTATTGATTCCTACGGATTGGATCAAAAACACTTTTTGAATGAGGTATTCAACTCCAGGGATGAATCGAAAAAGAAATCTTTATTGGTTCTACCTCCTATTTTTTATGACGAGAATGAATCTTTTTATCGAAGGATCAGAAAAAAATGGCTTCGGATCTCCTGCGGGAATTATTTGAAAGATACAAAAGAAAAAATAGTGGTATTTGCTAGCAACAACATAATGGAGGCAGTCAATCAATATAGATTGATCCGAAATCTGATTCAAATCCAATATAGCACTTATGGGTACATAATAAATGTATTGAGTCGATTCTTTTTCATTTTAATAAATAGATACGATCGCAACTTCGAATATGGAATTCAAAGGGATCAAATAGGAAACGATACTCTGAATCATAGAACTATAATGAAATATACGATCAACCAACATTTATCGAATTTGAAAAAGAATCAGAAGAAACGGTTCGATTCTCTTATTTTGATTTCTCGAAGCGAGAGATCCATGAATCGGGATCCTGATGCATATAGATACAAATGGTTCAACGGGAGCAAAAATTTCCAGGAACATTTCGTTTCTGAGCAGAAAAGCAATTTTCAAGTTCAAGTAGTCTTCGATCGATTACGTATTAATCAATATTGGATTGATTGGTCTAAGGTTATCAACAAAAAAAAATTTTCTAAGTCATTGTCAAAGCTGATTCTCTTTTTGTCTAACTCACTTCCTTTTTTCTTTGTGAGTTTAGGGAATATGCCCATTCATAGGTACGAGATCCACATTTATGAATTGCAAGGTCCGAATGATCAACTCTGCAATCCGTTGTTAAAATCACTAGGTCTTCCAATCGTTCATTTGAAAAAATGGAAAGCGGATGATCATGATACTTCCCCAAAATCGAAATTATGGATCAATGGAGGAACAATATCACCCTTTTTGTTCAATAAGATACCAAAGTGGATGGTTGACTCCCATACTAGAAAGAATCGCAGGAAATCCTTTGATAACACGGATTCCTACTTCTCAATGATATCCTTCGATCAAGACAATTGGCTGAATCCCGTAAAATCATTTCATAGAAGTTCATTGATATCTTCTTTTTCTAAAGCAAATCGACTTCGATTCTTGAATAATCCACATCACTTCTTCTTCTATTGTAACAAAAGATTCCCTTTTTATATGGAAAAGGCCCGTATCAAGAATTCTGATTTTACGTATAGACAATTCCTCAATATCTTGTTCATTCGCAACAAACAATTTTCTTTGTGCGTCGGTAAAAAAAAACATGCTTTTTTGGAGAGAGATACTATTTCACCAATCGAGTCACAGGTATCAAACATAGTCATACCTAACTATTTTCCACAAAGGGGTAACGAACGGTATAACTTGTACAAATCTTTCCATTTTCCAATTCGATCCGATCTATTCGTTCGTAGAACTATTTACTCGATCGCAGACATTTCTGGAACACCTCTAACAGAGGAAGAAATGGTCAATTTGGAAAGAACTTATTGTCAACCTCTTTCAGATATGAATCTATCTGATTCAGAAAGGAAGAACTTGCATCAGTATCTCAATTTCAATTCAAACATGGGTTTGATTCACACCCCACGTTCTGAGAAATATTTACCATCCGAAACGAGTAAAAAATTGCGTCTTTGGCGAAATTGGCTAAAGAAAGGCGTTGAGAAAGGGCAGATGGATAGAACCTTTCAACGAGATAGTGCTTTTTCAACTCTCTCAAAATGGAATCTATTCCAAACATATATGCCATGGTTCTTTACTTCGACAGGGTACAAATATCTAAATTTGATATTTTTAGATGCTTTTTCAGACCTATTGCCGATGCTAAGTAGCAGTCACAAATTTGTATCCATTTTTCATTATATTATGCACAGATCAGCATGTCGAATTCTTAAGCTAAAATGGCGAGCTCTTAAGCTAAAATTGTGGGGATTGTGGGCACCGATAAGTGAGATTTCAAGTGATATTTCGTGGAAGTGTTTCCGTAGGCTTCTGCGGGTCGAAGAAATGATTCATCGAAATAATGAGTCACCGTTGATATCGACACATCTGAGCTCGCCAAATGTTCGGGAGTTCCTCTATTCAAGCCTTTTACTTCTTCTTCTTGCTGGATGTCTCGTTCAGGTACTTCTTTTCTCTGTTTCTCTAGACTCTAGTGAGTTACAGACAGAGTTCGAGAGGATAAAATCTTTGACGATTCCATCATACACGATTGAGGTGTACAAACTTGTGGATGGGTATCCTAAACCTGAACCGAATTCTTTCTGGTTAAAGAATCTCTTTCTAGTTGCTCGGGAACAATTAGAAGATTTTCTAACAGAAATACTGGGTTTTGCGCGATTTGGTGGTGGTCCCGCTTATGGGGTCAAATTTATACAGAAGATATTTTTCAATCTCATCGATCTCATAAGTATCATACCAAATCCCATCAATCGAATCACTTTTTCGAGAAATACGAGACGGCTAAGTCATACAAGTAAAGAGATCTATTCATGGATAAGAAAAGGACAAAGGTTTCAGACTCATGATGAAATAGAATCCTGGATCGAGACCTGTGATTGGTTTTTGGATAAAGAGAGAGTTTACTCGTTTCATTTCTCCACCTTAAGGCCAGAAAAAGGGATTGATCAAATTCTCTGGAGTCTGACTCATATTGATCATTTAGTAAAGAGTGACTATGGTTATCAAATGTTTGAACAAGCGGGAGCAATTTACTTACGATACTTAGTTGACATTCATCAAAAGGATCTAATGAATTATGAGTTCAATACATCCTGTTTAGCAGAAAGACGGATATTCCTTGCTCATTATCAGACAATCACTTATTCACAAACCTCGTGTGGGGCTAATAGTTTTCATTTCCCATCTCATGGAAAACCAAAACCCTTTTCGTTCCGCCTAGCCCTATACCCCTCTAGGGGTATTTTAGTGATAGGTCCTATAGGAACTGGACGATCCTATTTGGTCAAATCCCTAGCGACAAACTCCTATCTTCCTTTCATTACGGTATTTCTGAACAAGCTGGATTTGAAAATAGTTATTGATGATCTCGATCCTGAGGACTCTATGGAAGCGCTTGATGATGTGGATATTGGTGGTATTGATGATGATAGCGATCCTGCTAAGGAATATATGTATGCGCTTAAAGATGTGGACGATGTTGATGATCGTGACTCTATTTATTCGAACTTGGACTCGGACCCGGAGCTGAGGGAGGAGTATACGGTGGATGATGAGATACTTAGGTATATCGTCGAGTTGGAAATAGACCTAGCTTCTATCAACTTGCAATTCGAATTGGCAAGAACAATGTCTCCTTGCATAGTATGGATTCCAAACATTCATGATCTGTATGTGGATGAGTCGGAGTCCCTCGGTTTATTATTGAACTATCTCTCCGGGGATAGTGAAAGACGGTCCACTAGAGATATTCTTGTTATTGCTTCGACTCATATTCCCAAAAAAGTGGATCCCGCTCTAATAGCTCCGAATAAATTAAATACAT
This sequence comes from Fagopyrum tataricum, assembly GCA_002319775.1. Classification (NCBI taxonomy): domain Eukaryota; kingdom Viridiplantae; phylum Streptophyta; class Magnoliopsida; order Caryophyllales; family Polygonaceae; genus Fagopyrum; species Fagopyrum tataricum. The sequence goes on along the minus strand of NCTC01003647.1, from coordinate 35,945 downwards.
GCATTAAGATACGAAGGCTTCTTATTCCACAACAACGAAAGCACGTTTTCACCCTTTCATATACTAGGGGATTTCACTTGGAAAAGAAAATGTTCCATACTAATGGATTCGGGTCCATAGCCTTGGGTTACAATGCACGAGATCTTGTAGCAATTACCAATGAGGCCCTATCGATTAGTATTACACAGAAGAAATCCATTATAGACACTAATACAATTAGATTTGCTCTTCATAGACAAACTTGGGAGTTGCGAGCCCATGTAAGACCGGTTCCGGATCATGGGATCCTTTTCTATCAGATAGGAAGGGCTGTTGCACAAAATGTACTTATAAATAATTGCTGCCTTATAGATCCCATATCTATCTATATGAAGAAGCAATCATGTTACGAAGGGGATCCTTATTTGTACAAATGGTTCTTCGAACTTGGAACGAGCATGAAGAAATTAACGATACTTCTTTATCTTTTGAGTTGTTCTGCCGGATCGGTCGCTCAAGATCTTTGGTCTCTACCCGGACCCGACGAAAAAAATTGGATCACTTCTTATAGACTCGTTGAGACGGATTCTGATCTAGTTGATGGCCTATTAGAAGTAGTAGAAGGCGCTCTGGTGGGATCCTCGCTTCTTCGGCCCGAACCAAGGAATCCCTTAGAGATGATGGAAAATGGATCTCGTTCTATCTTTGATCATAGATTTCTCTATGAATCCGAGTTTAAAGAATGGGCAGAAGGCACCGACCCGCAACAGTTAGCGGAGGATGTAGTCGATCACATAGTTTGGGCTCCTAGAATATGGCAACCTTGGGGCTTTCTATTTGATCGGATCGAAAGGCCAAATGAATTGGAATTTCCCTATTGGGCCAGGTCATTTCGGGGCAAGCCGATCATTTCTGATGAAGTTAATGATGAATATTTTGATTATGCATTTTATGGTGAAGGGGATGATGGATATGATGAAGAGGATGAGCTTCAAGAGAATGATTGGGAGTTCTTGCAGAGTGAAACCATGGAGTACCCGGGACGAGATAGATCTTCCAAAGAACAAGTCTTTTTTCGAAAAGGCCAATCCATTTGGGACCCTGGAGATCCACTCTTTTACATATTCAACGATGAGCTTTCTGTCTTTCTGTTTTCACATCGAGAATTCTTTGCAGATGAAGAGATGTCAAAGGGGCTTCTTTTGACTTCCCAAAGGGAGACTCTATATAAACGCGGGTTTAGTAAGAAAGCGAAAGAAAAGTACTTCGAATTTTTTATTAATCGCCAGAGACGGAGACGGCTTAGAACCATTAGATCATTATATAATAGATCTTTCCGTTCTAATATTCAATCCGCGAGTTATCAGTACTTATCAAACCTGTTCCTATCTAACGGAAGGCTATTGGATCAAATGACAAAGACATTGTTTAGAAAAAGATGGATTTTCCCGGATGAACTGAAAATTGGATTCATGTAACAGGAGAAAGATTTCGGCATTTTTTGATGGTTGTTGCTGATGTGTTACATTTTCGCATCCTTAGCCGTAAAGATTATGTGCCAAATAAGAGGGATTAAGTGGAACAGAAATTGACTGGGCGCGGTAGAGTCGTGGAAAATACTTGTTTTTTCCACATTTCGGAACCTTAGCTCCATGAACAATATGCTACTGCTGAAACATGGAAGAATTGAAATCTTAGATCAAAACACTATGTATGGATGGTATGAACGGCCTAAACAAAAATTCTTGAACAGCGAACAACCAGAGCCTATATACTCACTACATAAAAAAATTTCCATTAATTGAAAGATGTAAATCATTGTAAAATAAAAATGCGCATGTCTGATGAAAGTTGCTATCTGCTCCAATAACGAATCATTGGTTTAACTGAATAACTAAAAGAAAATACCCTATAGGGATAATACACATTCGGGTTGACCCGAATTGTTTTGTTCCGAAGCAAAGGTATCCACGGGGTCGCTCGTCGAAGAGAGATTTCAAGAAATGGCAGATCTATTCACTCTATCAATAACCGAGCCGGATCTGGTGTATCATAAGGGATTTGCCTTTTCTATTGATTCCTACGGATTGGATCAAAAACACTTTTTGAATGAGGTATTCAACTCCAGGGATGAATCGAAAAAGAAATCTTTATTGGTTCTACCTCCTATTTTTTATGACGAGAATGAATCTTTTTATCGAAGGATCAGAAAAAAATGGCTTCGGGCTTCGGATCTCCTGCGGGAATTATTTGAAAGATACAAAAGAAAAAATAGTGGTATTTGCTAGCAACAACATAATGGAGGCAGTCAATCAATATAGATTGATCCGAAATCTGATTCAAATCCAATATAGCACTTATGGGTACATAATAAATGTATTGAGTCGATTCTTTTTCATTTTAATAAATAGATACGATCGCAACTTCGAATATGGAATTCAAAGGGATCAAATAGGAAACGATACTCTGAATCATAGAACTATAATGAAATATACGATCAACCAACATTTATCGAATTTGAAAAAGAATCAGAAGAAACGGTTCGATTCTCTTATTTTGATTTCTCGAAGCGAGAGATCCATGAATCGGGATCCTGATGCATATAGATACAAATGGTTCAACGGGAGCAAAAATTTCCAGGAACATTTCGTTTCTGAGCAGAAAAGCAATTTTCAAGTTCAAGTAGTCTTCGATCGATTACGTATTAATCAATATTGGATTGATTGGTCTAAGGTTATCAACAAAAAAAAATTTTCTAAGTCATTGTCAAAGCTGATTCTCTTTTTGTCTAACTCACTTCCTTTTTTCTTTGTGAGTTTAGGGAATATGCCCATTCATAGGTACGAGATCCACATTTATGAATTGCAAGGTCCGAATGATCAACTCTGCAATCCGTTGTTAAAATCACTAGGTCTTCCAATCGTTCATTTGAAAAAATGGAAAGCGGATGATCATGATACTTCCCCAAAATCGAAATTATGGATCAATGGAGAACAATATCACCCTTTTTGTTCAATAAGATACCAAAGTGGATGGTTGACTCCCATACTAGAAAGAATCGCAGGAAATCCTTTGATAACACGGATTCCTACTTCTCAATGATATCCTTCGATCAAGACAATTGGCTGAATCCCGTAAAATCATTTCATAGAAGTTCATTGATATCTTCTTTTTCTAAAGCAAATCGACTTCGATTCTTGAATAATCCACATCACTTCTTCTTCTATTGTAACAAAAGATTCCCTTTTTATATGGAAAAGGCCCGTATCAAGAATTCTGATTTTACGTATAGACAATTCCTCAATATCTTGTTCATTCGCAACAAACAATTTTCTTTGTGCGTCGGTAAAAAAAAACATGCTTTTTTGGAGAGAGATACTATTTCACCAATCGAGTCACAGGTATCAAACATAGTCATACCTAACTATTTTCCACAAAGGGGTAACGAACGGTATAACTTGTACAAATCTTTCCATTTTCCAATTCGATCCGATCTATTCGTTCGTAGAACTATTTACTCGATCGCAGACATTTCTGGAACACCTCTAACAGAGGAAGAAATGGTCAATTTGGAAAGAACTTATTGTCAACCTCTTTCAGATATGAATCTATCTGATTCAGAAAGGAAGAACTTGCATCAGTATCTCAATTTCAATTCAAACATGGGTTTGATTCACACCCCACGTTCTGAGAAATATTTACCATCCGAAACGAGTAAAAAATTGCGTCTTTGGCGAAATTGGCTAAAGAAAGGCGTTGAGAAAGGGCAGATGGATAGAACCTTTCAACGAGATAGTGCTTTTTCAACTCTCTCAAAATGGAATCTATTCCAAACATATATGCCATGGTTCTTTACTTCGACAGGGTACAAATATCTAAATTTGATATTTTTAGATGCTTTTTCAGACCTATTGCCGATGCTAAGTAGCAGTCACAAATTTGTATCCATTTTTCATTATATTATGCACAGATCAGCATGTCGAATTCTTAAGCTAAAATGGCGAGCTCTTAAGCTAAAATTGTGGGGATTGTGGGCACCGATAAGTGAGATTTCAAGTGATATTTCGTGGAAGTGTTTCCGTAGGCTTCTGCGGGTCGAAGAAATGATTCATCGAAATAATGAGTCACCGTTGATATCGACACATCTGAGCTCGCCAAATGTTCGGGAGTTCCTCTATTCAAGCCTTTTACTTCTTCTTCTTGCTGGATGTCTCGTTCAGGTACTTCTTTTCTCTGTTTCTCTAGACTCTAGTGAGTTACAGACAGAGTTCGAGAGGATAAAATCTTTGACGATTCCATCATACACGATTGAGGTGTACAAACTTGTGGATGGGTATCCTAAACCTGAACCGAATTCTTTCTGGTTAAAGAATCTCTTTCTAGTTGCTCGGGAACAATTAGAAGATTTTCTAACAGAAATACTGGGTTTTGCGCGATTTGGTGGTGGTCCCGCTTATGGGGTCAAATTTATACAGAAGATATTTTTCAATCTCATCGATCTCATAAGTATCATACCAAATCCCATCAATCGAATCACTTTTTCGAGAAATACGAGACGGCTAAGTCATACAAGTAAAGAGATCTATTCATGGATAAGAAAAGGACAAAGGTTTCAGACTCATGATGAAATAGAATCCTGGATCGAGACCTGTGATTGGTTTTTGGATAAAGAGAGAGTTTACTCGTTTCATTTCTCCACCTTAAGGCCAGAAAAAGGGATTGATCAAATTCTCTGGAGTCTGACTCATATTGATCATTTAGTAAAGAGTGACTATGGTTATCAAATGTTTGAACAAGCGGGAGCAATTTACTTACGATACTTAGTTGACATTCATCAAAAGGATCTAATGAATTATGAGTTCAATACATCCTGTTTAGCAGAAAGACGGATATTCCTTGCTCATTATCAGACAATCACTTATTCACAAACCTCGTGTGGGGCTAATAGTTTTCATTTCCCATCTCATGGAAAACCAAAACCCTTTTCGTTCCGCCTAGCCCTATACCCCTCTAGGGGTATTTTAGTGATAGGTCCTATAGGAACTGGACGATCCTATTTGGTCAAATCCCTAGCGACAAACTCCTATCTTCCTTTCATTACGGTATTTCTGAACAAGCTGGATTTGAAAATAGTTATTGATGATCTCGATCCTGAGGACTCTATGGAAGCGCTTGATGATGTGGATATTGGTGGTATTGATGATGATAGCGATCCTGCTAAGGAATATATGTATGCGCTTAAAGATGTGGACGATGTTGATGATCGTGACTCTATTTATTCGAACTTGGACTCGGACCCGGAGCTGAGGGAGGAGTATACGGTGGATGATGAGATACTTAGGTATATCGTCGAGTTGGAAATAGACCTAGCTTCTATCAACTTGCAATTCGAATTGGCAAGAACAATGTCTCCTTGCATAGTATGGATTCCAAACATTCATGATCTGTATGTGGATGAGTCGGAGTCCCTCGGTTTATTATTGAACTATCTCTCCGGGGATAGTGAAAGACGGTCCACTAGAGATATTCTTGTTATTGCTTCGACTCATATTCCCAAAAAAGTGGATCCCGCTCTAATAGCTCCGAATAAATTAAATACATGCATTAAGATACGAAGGCTTCTTATTCCACAACAACGAAAGCACGTTTTCACCCTTTCATATACTAGGGGATTTCACTTGGAAAAGAAAATGTTCCATACTAATGGATTCGGGTCCATAGCCTTGGGTTACAATGCACGAGATCTTGTAGCAATTACCAATGAGGCCCTATCGATTAGTATTACACAGAAGAAATCCATTATAGACACTAATACAATTAGATTTGCTCTTCATAGACAAACTTGGGAGTTGCGAGCCCATGTAAGACCGGTTCCGGATCATGGGATCCTTTTCTATCAGATAGGAAGGGCTGTTGCACAAAATGTACTTATAAATAATTGCTGCCTTATAGATCCCATATCTATC
>NCTC01003647.1:0-12500 GCA_002319775.1 Fagopyrum tataricum | reverse complement strand
ACGAGATCCATTTTCCATCATCTTAAGCGGATTCTTGGGTTCGGGTTGTGCCGAAAGTAAGGAGCTGGCCGGATTGTGATGCAGGCCGAACGCGAAGGCAGTAGGCGCTGTTCTACTACTTCTAATAGGCCATCCAACTAGATCAGAATCGCGCTGCTAACGAGTCTATAAGAAGTGATCCAATTATTTTCGTTCTTCCGGTAGCGGGACCAAGATCTTGAGCGGGACCGATCCGGCAGAACAACTTCAAAAGATAAAGAAGTATCTTGTTAATTTTCTTCATGCTCGTTCAAGTTCGAAGAAACCATTTGTACAAATAAGGATCCCCTTCGTAACATGATTGCTTCTTCATATAGATAGATATGGGATCTATAAGGCAGCAATTATTTATAAGTACATTTTGTGCAACAGCCCTTCCTATCTGATAGAAAAGGATCCCATGATCCGGAACCGGTCTTACATGGGCTCGCAACTCCCAAGTTTGTCTATGAAGAGCAAATCTAATTGTATTAGTGTCTATAATGGATTTCTTCTGTGTAATACTAATCGATAGGGCCTCATTGGTAATTGCTACAAGATCTCGTGCATTGTAACCCAAGGCTATGGACCCGAATCCATTAGTATGGAACATTTTCTTTTCCAAGTGAAATCCCCTAGTATATGAAAGGGTGAAAACGTGCTTTCGTTGTTGTGGAATAAGAAGCCTTCGTATCTTAATGGCATGTATTTAATTTATTCGGAGCTATTAGAGCGGGATCCACTTTTTTGGGAATATGAGTCGAAGCAATAACAAGAAATCTCTAGTGGACCGTCTTTCACTATCCCCGGAGAGATAGTTCAATAATAAACCGAGGGACTCCGACTCATCCACATACAGATCATGAATGTTTGGAATCCATACTATGCAAGGAGACATTGTTCTTGCCAATTCGAATTGCAAGTTGATAGAAGCTAGGTCTATTTCCAACTCGACGATATACCTAAGTATCTCATCATCCACCGTATACTCCTCCCTCAGCTCCGGGTCCGAGTCCAAGTTCGAATAAATAGAGTCACGATCATCAACATCGTCCACATCTTTAAGCGCATACATATATTCCTTAGCAGGATCGCTATCATCATCAATACCACCAATATCCACATCATCAAGCGCTTCCATAGAGTCCTCAGGATCGAGATCATCAATAACTATTTTCAAATCCAGCTTGTTCAGAAATACCGTAATGAAAGGAAGATAGGAGTTTGTCGCTAGGGATTTGACCAAATAGGATCGTCCAGTTCCTATAGGACCTATCACTAAAATACCCCTAGAGGGGTATAGGGCTAGGCGGAACGAAAAGGGTTTTGGTTTTCCATGAGATGGGAAATGAAAACTATTAGCCCACACGAGGTTTGTGAATAAGTGATTGTCTGATAATGAGCAAGGAATATCCGTCTTTCTGCTAAACAGGATGTATTGAACTCATAATTCATTAGATCCTTTTGATGAATGTCAACTAAGTATCGTAAGTAAATTGCTCCCGCTTGTTCAAACATTTGATAACCATAGTCACTCTTTACTAAATGATCAATATGAGTCAGACTCCAGAGAATTTGATCAATCCCTTTTTCTGGCCTTAAGGTGGAGAAATGAAACGAGTAAACTCTCTCTTTATCCAAAAACCAATCACAGGTCTCGATCCAGGATTCTATTTCATCATGAGTCTGAAACCTTTGTCCTTTTCTTATCCATGAATAGATCTCTTTACTTGTATGACTTAGCCCGTCTCGTATTTCTCGAAAAAGTGATTCGATTGATGGGATTTGGTATGATACTTATGAGATCGATGAGATTGAAAAATATCTTCTGTATAAATTTTGACCGCCATAAGCGGGACCACCACCAAATCGCGCAAAACCCAGTTTTCTGTTAGAAAATCTTCTAATTGTTCCGAGCAACTAGAAAGAGATTCTTTAACCAGAAAGAATTCGGTTCAGGTTTAGGATACCCATCCACAAGTTTGTACACCTCAATCGTGTATGATGGAATCGTCAAAGATTTTATCCTCTCGAACTCTGTCTGTAACTCACTAGAGTCTAGAGAAACAGAGAAAAGAAGTACCTGAACGAGACATCCAGCAAGAAGAAGAAGTAAAAGGCTTGAATAGAGGAACTCCCGAACATTTGGCGAGCTCAGATGTGTCGATATCAACGGTGACTCATTATTTCGATGAATCATTTCTTCGACCCGCAGAAGCCTACGGAAACACTTCCACGAAATATCACTTGAAATCTCACTTATCGGTGCCCACAATCCCCACAATTTTAGCTTAAGAGCTCGCCATTTTAGCTTAAGAATTCGACATGCTGATCTGTGCATAATATAATGAAAAATGGATACAAATTTGTGACTGCTACTTAGCATCGGCAATAGGTCTGAAAAAGCATCTAAAAATATCAAATTTAGATATTTGTACCCTGTCGAAGTAAAGAACCATGGCATATATGTTTGGAATAGATTCCATTTTGAGAGAGTTGAAAAAGCACTATCTCGTTGAAAGGTTCTATCCATCTGCCCTTTCTCAACGCCTTTCTTTAGCCAATTTCGCCAAAGACGCAATTTTTTACTCGTTTCGGATGGTAAATATTTCTCAGAACGTGGGGTGTGAATCAAACCCATGTTTGAATTGAAATTGAGATACTGATGCAAGTTCTTCCTTTCTGAATCAGATAGATTCATATCTGAAAGAGGTTGACAATAAGTTCTTTCCAAATTGACCATTTCTTCCTCTGTTAGAGGTGTTCCAGAAATGTCTGCGATCGAGTAAATAGTTCTACGAACGAATAGATCGGATCGAATTGGAAAATGGAAAGATTTGTACAAGTTATACCGTTCGTTACCCCTTTGTGGAAAATAGTTAGGTATGACTATGTTTGATACCTGTGACTCGATTGGTGAAATAGTATCTCTCTCCAAAAAAGCATGTTTTTTTTTACCGACGCACAAAGAAAATTGTTTGTTGCGAATGAACAAGATATTGAGGAATTGTCTATACGTAAAATCAGAATTCTTGATACGGGCCTTTTCCATATAAAAAGGGAATCTTTTGTTACAATAGAAGAAGAAGTGATGTGGATTATTCAAGAATCGAAGTCGATTTGCTTTAGAAAAAGAAGATATCAATGAACTTCTATGAAATGATTTTACGGGATTCAGCCAATTGTCTTGATCGAAGGATATCATTGAGAAGTAGGAATCCGTGTTATCAAAGGATTTCCTGCGATTCTTTCTAGTATGGGAGTCAACCATCCACTTTGGTATCTTATTGAACAAAAAGGGTGATATTGTTCCTCCATTGATCCATAATTTCGATTTTGGGGAAGTATCATGATCATCCGCTTTCCATTTTTTCAAATGAATTGCAATTCATAAATGTGGATCTCGTACCTATGAATGGGCATATTCCCTAAACTCACAAAGAAAAAAGGAAGTGAGTTAGACAAAAAGAGAATCAGCTTTGACAATGACTTAGAAAATTTTTTTTTGTTGATAACCTTAGACCAATCAATCCAATATTGATTAATACGTAATCGATCGAAGACTACTTGAACTTGAAAATTGCTTTTCTGCTCAGAAACGAAATGTTCCTGGAAATTTTTGCTCCCGTTGAACCATTTGTATCTATATGCATCAGGATCCCGATTCATGGATCTCTCGCTTCGAGAAATCAAAATAAGAGAATCGAACCGTTTCTTCTGATTCTTTTTCAAATTCGATAAATGTTGGTTGATCGTATATTTCATTATAGTTCTATGATTCAGAGTATCGTTTCCTATTTGATCCCTTTGAATTCCATATTCGAAGTTGCGATCGTATCTATTTATTAAAATGAAAAAGAATCGACTCAATACATTTATTATGTACCCATAAGTGCTATATTGGATTTGAATCAGATTTCGGATCAATCTATATTGATTGACTGCCTCCATTATGTTGTTGCTAGCAAATACCACTATTTTTTCTTTTGTATCTTTCAAATAATTCCCGCAGGAGATCCGAAGCCATTTTTTTCTGATCCTTCGATAAAAAGATTCATTCTCGTCATAAAAAATAGGAGGTAGAACCAATAAAGATTTCTTTTTCGATTCATCCCTGGAGTTGAATACCTCATTCAAAAAGTGTTTTTGATCCAATCCGTAGGAATCAATAGAAAAGGCAAATCCCTTATGATACACCAGATCCGGCTCGGTTATTGATAGAGTGAATAGATCTGCCATTTCTTGAAATCTCTCTTCGGATTCAAAATCGTGGTGTAACGTGTATCCCCCCCTGCTCCGGTCATGGAATAGACGAAATAAATTAAAAAATGGATTTTTGTTCAAGAATGAAATCTTATTGGAACTGTCCATATTCGGTTCATCCTTCGGAACCATATCACATCCCCGATCTGATGAAATAGGATGAATTGAGATGGTCTTTTGTAAATACGTAATTATCTTGAATATATTAACCATTTCTTTATTTTCCGATCGCCTGCAGGGGACAAAAGAAAAATCTTGTTCTTTCTTCAACAATTTCTGATCTCTAGTGGACCTCTCGGTAGGATTTGAACCCAGATGAAGTTCTGACCATCTGTCAGAGAAAAAAGAACGAATGGATCTTGTAGGATTCCCAAGAAGTTCTTCGATTTCTTCCGGAAGCCGCTGATTATTCATCTGCTTCTCACCTTCCGCGAATAGCCGAGAATATCCAGAAAGGCATTTTGGGAATCGGCCTGATCCTATCTCTGTTTCTTCCGTTTGAAGAAAGGAAGGATCCCAAGGGATCGATCTTTCTTTTCGCTGTTGAATCTCCCTTTGATTGAGAGATGTGTGATATTCCGAATCCGCATTCCTGATGGAATTCAAGCGATCTCTAGATTGATCAAAAGATCCTTTCAATTGGCTAGAATCCCTCTTTTTTACGATCCAGTTCCTCCACCACCGCGAACCCACGTTAGATTGAAACCTTTTAGTTATTGGAGGAACCCAAGTACTCTCTTTCGGATCCAGGAAACAGCTCTCAGAGATCTTTTTTCCTTTTGGAAGATAGAGGAGCGAAACAATCAGCCTATTGATATTGGAAGACCCAAAGGATTCTTCCAATGTATCATTTCTGGACCAGAGAATTCATAGGTATAGGAAGAAGCCTATCAAATAGATATTTTTTTTTTTACGTATTTTGTTTTATATTCTTTTGTTAGTTCTCTTTTATTTTATATTTCGTATTTTAACATATCTGATATATTTTTGGTCGTTATATTTATAAATAAATATTCTATTTTTGATAGGGCTTCTTCCTATACCTATGAATTCTCTTGGTCCAGAAATGATACATTGGAAGAATCCTTTTGGGTCTTCCAATATCAATAGGCTGATTGTTTCGCTCCTCTATCTTCCAAAGGAAAAAGATCTCTGAGAGCTGTTTCCTGGATCCGAAGAGAGTACTTGGGTTCCTCCAATAACCTAAAAAGGTTTTCAATCTAACGTGGGTTCGCGGTGGTGGAGGAACTGGATCGTAAAAAAGAGGGATTCTAGCCAATTGAAAGGATCTTTTGATCAATCTAGAGATCGCTTGAATTCCATCAGGAATGCGGATTCGGAATATCACACATCTCTCAATCAAAGGGAGATTCAACAGCGAAAAGAAAGATCGATCCCTTGGGATCCTTCCTTTCTTCAAACGGAAGAAACAGAGATAGGATCAGGCCGATTCCCAAAATGCCTTTCTGGATATTCTCGGCTATTCGCGGAAGGTGAGAAGCAGATGAATAATCAGCGGCTTCCGGAAGAAATCGAAGAACTTCTTGGGAATCCTACAAGATCCATTCGTTCTTTTTTCTCTGACAGATGGTCAGAACTTCATCTGGGTTCAAATCCTACCGAGAGGTCCACTAGAGATCAGAAATTGTTGAAGAAAGAACAAGATTTTTCTTTTGTCCCCTGCAGGCGATCGGAAAATAAAGAAATGGTTAATATATTCAAGATAATTACGTATTTACAAAAGACCATCTCAATTCATCCTATTTCATCAGATCGGGGATGTGATATGGTTCCGAAGGATGAACCGAATATGGACAGTTCCAATAAGATTTCATTCTTGAACAAAAATCCATTTTTTAATTTATTTCGTCTATTCCATGACCGGAGCAGGGGGGGATACACGTTACACCACGATTTTGAATCCGAAGAGAGATTTCAAGAAATGGCAGATCTATTCACTCTATCAATAACCGAGCCGGATCTGGTGTATCATAAGGGATTTGCCTTTTCTATTGATTCCTACGGATTGGATCAAAAACACTTTTTGAATGAGGTATTCAACTCCAGGGATGAATCGAAAAAGAAATCTTTATTGGTTCTACCTCCTATTTTTTATGACGAGAATGAATCTTTTTATCGAAGGATCAGAAAAAAATGGCTTCGGATCTCCTGCGGGAATTATTTGAAAGATACAAAAGAAAAAATAGTGGTATTTGCTAGCAACAACATAATGGAGGCAGTCAATCAATATAGATTGATCCGAAATCTGATTCAAATCCAATATAGCACTTATGGGTACATAATAAATGTATTGAGTCGATTCTTTTTCATTTTAATAAATAGATACGATCGCAACTTCGAATATGGAATTCAAAGGGATCAAATAGGAAACGATACTCTGAATCATAGAACTATAATGAAATATACGATCAACCAACATTTATCGAATTTGAAAAAGAATCAGAAGAAACGGTTCGATTCTCTTATTTTGATTTCTCGAAGCGAGAGATCCATGAATCGGGATCCTGATGCATATAGATACAAATGGTTCAACGGGAGCAAAAATTTCCAGGAACATTTCGTTTCTGAGCAGAAAAGCAATTTTCAAGTTCAAGTAGTCTTCGATCGATTACGTATTAATCAATATTGGATTGATTGGTCTAAGGTTATCAACAAAAAAAAATTTTCTAAGTCATTGTCAAAGCTGATTCTCTTTTTGTCTAACTCACTTCCTTTTTTCTTTGTGAGTTTAGGGAATATGCCCATTCATAGGTACGAGATCCACATTTATGAATTGCAAGGTCCGAATGATCAACTCTGCAATCCGTTGTTAAAATCACTAGGTCTTCCAATCGTTCATTTGAAAAAATGGAAAGCGGATGATCATGATACTTCCCCAAAATCGAAATTATGGATCAATGGAGGAACAATATCACCCTTTTTGTTCAATAAGATACCAAAGTGGATGGTTGACTCCCATACTAGAAAGAATCGCAGGAAATCCTTTGATAACACGGATTCCTACTTCTCAATGATATCCTTCGATCAAGACAATTGGCTGAATCCCGTAAAATCATTTCATAGAAGTTCATTGATATCTTCTTTTTCTAAAGCAAATCGACTTCGATTCTTGAATAATCCACATCACTTCTTCTTCTATTGTAACAAAAGATTCCCTTTTTATATGGAAAAGGCCCGTATCAAGAATTCTGATTTTACGTATAGACAATTCCTCAATATCTTGTTCATTCGCAACAAACAATTTTCTTTGTGCGTCGGTAAAAAAAAACATGCTTTTTTGGAGAGAGATACTATTTCACCAATCGAGTCACAGGTATCAAACATAGTCATACCTAACTATTTTCCACAAAGGGGTAACGAACGGTATAACTTGTACAAATCTTTCCATTTTCCAATTCGATCCGATCTATTCGTTCGTAGAACTATTTACTCGATCGCAGACATTTCTGGAACACCTCTAACAGAGGAAGAAATGGTCAATTTGGAAAGAACTTATTGTCAACCTCTTTCAGATATGAATCTATCTGATTCAGAAAGGAAGAACTTGCATCAGTATCTCAATTTCAATTCAAACATGGGTTTGATTCACACCCCACGTTCTGAGAAATATTTACCATCCGAAACGAGTAAAAAATTGCGTCTTTGGCGAAATTGGCTAAAGAAAGGCGTTGAGAAAGGGCAGATGGATAGAACCTTTCAACGAGATAGTGCTTTTTCAACTCTCTCAAAATGGAATCTATTCCAAACATATATGCCATGGTTCTTTACTTCGACAGGGTACAAATATCTAAATTTGATATTTTTAGATGCTTTTTCAGACCTATTGCCGATGCTAAGTAGCAGTCACAAATTTGTATCCATTTTTCATTATATTATGCACAGATCAGCATGTCGAATTCTTAAGCTAAAATGGCGAGCTCTTAAGCTAAAATTGTGGGGATTGTGGGCACCGATAAGTGAGATTTCAAGTGATATTTCGTGGAAGTGTTTCCGTAGGCTTCTGCGGGTCGAAGAAATGATTCATCGAAATAATGAGTCACCGTTGATATCGACACATCTGAGCTCGCCAAATGTTCGGGAGTTCCTCTATTCAAGCCTTTTACTTCTTCTTCTTGCTGGATGTCTCGTTCAGGTACTTCTTTTCTCTGTTTCTCTAGACTCTAGTGAGTTACAGACAGAGTTCGAGAGGATAAAATCTTTGACGATTCCATCATACACGATTGAGGTGTACAAACTTGTGGATGGGTATCCTAAACCTGAACCGAATTCTTTCTGGTTAAAGAATCTCTTTCTAGTTGCTCGGGAACAATTAGAAGATTTTCTAACAGAAATACTGGGTTTTGCGCGATTTGGTGGTGGTCCCGCTTATGGGGTCAAATTTATACAGAAGATATTTTTCAATCTCATCGATCTCATAAGTATCATACCAAATCCCATCAATCGAATCACTTTTTCGAGAAATACGAGACGGCTAAGTCATACAAGTAAAGAGATCTATTCATGGATAAGAAAAGGACAAAGGTTTCAGACTCATGATGAAATAGAATCCTGGATCGAGACCTGTGATTGGTTTTTGGATAAAGAGAGAGTTTACTCGTTTCATTTCTCCACCTTAAGGCCAGAAAAAGGGATTGATCAAATTCTCTGGAGTCTGACTCATATTGATCATTTAGTAAAGAGTGACTATGGTTATCAAATGTTTGAACAAGCGGGAGCAATTTACTTACGATACTTAGTTGACATTCATCAAAAGGATCTAATGAATTATGAGTTCAATACATCCTGTTTAGCAGAAAGACGGATATTCCTTGCTCATTATCAGACAATCACTTATTCACAAACCTCGTGTGGGGCTAATAGTTTTCATTTCCCATCTCATGGAAAACCAAAACCCTTTTCGTTCCGCCTAGCCCTATACCCCTCTAGGGGTATTTTAGTGATAGGTCCTATAGGAACTGGACGATCCTATTTGGTCAAATCCCTAGCGACAAACTCCTATCTTCCTTTCATTACGGTATTTCTGAACAAGCTGGATTTGAAAATAGTTATTGATGATCTCGATCCTGAGGACTCTATGGAAGCGCTTGATGATGTGGATATTGGTGGTATTGATGATGATAGCGATCCTGCTAAGGAATATATGTATGCGCTTAAAGATGTGGACGATGTTGATGATCGTGACTCTATTTATTCGAACTTGGACTCGGACCCGGAGCTGAGGGAGGAGTATACGGTGGATGATGAGATACTTAGGTATATCGTCGAGTTGGAAATAGACCTAGCTTCTATCAACTTGCAATTCGAATTGGCAAGAACAATGTCTCCTTGCATAGTATGGATTCCAAACATTCATGATCTGTATGTGGATGAGTCGGAGTCCCTCGGTTTATTATTGAACTATCTCTCCGGGGATAGTGAAAGACGGTCCACTAGAGATATTCTTGTTATTGCTTCGACTCATATTCCCAAAAAAGTGGATCCCGCTCTAATAGCTCCGGAATAAATTAAATACATGCATTAAGATACGAAGGCTTCTTATTCCACAACAACGAAAGCACGTTTTCACCCTTTCATATACTAGGGGATTTCACTTGGAAAAGAAAATGTTCCATACTAATGGATTCGGGTCCATAGCCTTGGGTTACAATGCACGAGATCTTGTAGCAATTACCAATGAGGCCCTATCGATTAGTATTACACAGAAGAAATCCATTATAGACACTAATACAATTAGATTTGCTCTTCATAGACAAACTTGGGAGTTGCGAGCCCATGTAAGACCGGTTCCGGATCATGGGATCCTTTTCTATCAGATAGGAAGGGCTGTTGCAGCAAAATGTACTTATAAATAATTGCTGCCTTATAGATCCCATATCTATCTATATGAAGAAGCAATCATGTTACGAAGGGGATCCTTATTTGTACAAATGGTTCTTCGAACTTGGAACGAGCATGAAGAAATTAACGATACTTCTTTATCTTTTGAGTTGTTCTGCCGGATCGGTCGCTCAAGATCTTTGGTCTCTACCCGGACCCGACGAAAAAAATTGGATCACTTCTTATAGACTCGTTGAGACGGATTCTGATCTAGTTGATGGCCTATTAGAAGTAGTAGAAGGCGCTCTGGTGGGATCCTCGCTTCTTCGGCCCGAACCAAGGAATCCCTTAGAGATGATGGAAAATGGATCTCGTTCTATCTTTGATCATAGATTTCTCTATGAATCCGAGTTTAAAGAATGGGCAGAAGGCACCGACCCGCAACAGTTAGCGGAGGATGTAGTCGATCACATAGTTTGGGCTCCTAGAATATGGCAACCTTGGGGCTTTCTATTTGATCGGATCGAAAGGCCAAATGAATTGGAATTTCCCTATTGGGCCAGGTCATTTCGGGCAAGCCGGATCATTTCTGATGAAGTTAATGATGAATATTTTGATTATGCATTTTATGGTGAAGGGGATGATGGATATGATGAAGAGGATGAGCTTCAAGAGAATGATTGGGAGTTCTTGCAGAGTGAAACCATGGAGTACCCGGGACGAGATAGATCTTCCAAAGAACAAGTCTTTTTTCGAAAAGGCCAATCCATTTGGGACCCTGGAGATCCACTCTTTTACATATTCAACGATGAGCTTTCTGTCTTTCTGTTTTCACATCGAGAATTCTTTGCAGATGAAGAGATGTCAAAGGGCTTCTTTTGACTTCCCAAAGGGAGACTCTATATAAACGCGGGTTTAGTAAGAAAGCGAAAGAAAAGTACTTCGAATTTTTTATTAATCGCCAGAGACGGAGACGGCTTAGAACCATTAGATCATTATATAATAGATCTTTCCGTTCTAATATTCAATCCGCGAGTTATCAGTACTTATCAAACCTGTTCCTATCTAACGGAAGGCTATTGGATCAAATGACAAAGACATTGTTTAGAAAAAGATGGATTTTCCCGGATGAACTGAAAATTGGATTCATGTAACAGGAGAAAGATTTCGCATTCCTTAGCCGTAAAGATATGTGGCCATGAAAGAGGGATTAAGTGGAACAGAATTGACTGGGCGCGGTAGAGTCGTGGAAATACTTGTTTTTTCCACATTTCGGACCTTAGCTCCATGGAACAATATGCTACTGCTGAAACATGGAAGAATTGAAATCTTAGATCAAAACACTATGTATGGATGGTATGAACGGCCTAAACAAGAATTCTTGAACAGCGAACAACCAGAGCCTATATACTCACTACATAAAAAAATTTCCATTAATGAAAGATGTAAATCCATTGTAAAATAAAAAATGCCGCATGTCTGATGAAAGTTGCTATCTGCTCCAATAACGAATCATTGGTTTGACTGAATAACTAAAGAAAATACCCTATAGGGATAATACACATTCGGGTTGACCGAATTGTTTTGTTCCGAAGCAAAGGTATCCACGGGGTCGCTCGTCCTATTCATTCAGATATTCACGACCAAGAAGTACTGGATTCTCTTTCGGATAGGCCCCCGAAAGGGGAAGGGAGGCTGGAATGCCAACAGGCGTCTATTCTTGAATTCCACCCGACCCGAAAGTACCCATTGGGGGGGGTTCAGGGCGGACGATTTCAAAGCGGACTCCCCCCTCATTAGATAGAGAAGATCACCAAGATTTCGCGATCCGCTGCCGAACTTATTCCAATTCCAAGATATCTTATTGAATTGCTCATTCAATGAGCATTCTCTATGCCTTGAAGAGGACTCGAACCTCCACGCTCTTTAGCCACGAGATTTGAGTCTCGCGTGTCTACCATTTCACCACCAAGGCATCTTGAAAGTGATTCGCATTCCATGAATATGATATCTATCTAGTGTGATGTATGGGAATATATGACAAAGGTGGAGTGTTGGAGTATTGCTATTGATCGGTCATGTCATATAGGCCTGAGTCGGACATCCAATTGCTTCGATTTTCATTTTTCCGGAGGATGCCCTATACTTATCTATATCAAAAAGATGGACAATCAAACCTTATTTCTCGATTCAATAGAAGCCAAAAGAGATGAATAGGGGTCCCAAATCAAATAACGAGAGATATGTAAAAAGAAGGTCCGATTACGCCTATTCCTAATCCGAAATGGAATGTAAGGACGTAGGGATCCATATGGAAATATAGTATCTATTTAGGTAGGCTCGAATGACCCCTTCTCATAATGAGAATTTATATAACCCTC
>NCTC01003646.1:33719-54494 GCA_002319775.1 Fagopyrum tataricum | reverse complement strand
AAATTTACACACAATAACACAATCCATCTAATAATTTGACAAAACTATAATTATTTTAAAAAGTTAGTTAGAGAATATCTTATTCAAACTAACAAACAAAAATTACAAAGTAACTTATTATCATATGAATCTGGACACAATTACTAATTTTTTTTGAGAAAGTTGATTAACAAATTATTAAAATTATTATATATATATAGCTTCTTCTACACAAATTTTCTTTTTTCAGTCTATTGTATACGAACTATCCAACTCGCGGTTGAGTTGGTCGGACCGTCAAGGTATAAGGGTTTTTGCTTCCTTCGTTGAGTGAAATCGGACTAATTTATAACATCTTTGTGGACGAGTGTCTTTAACTCGATGGAAACAATATCAATTGACAGACGGGTAGAAATGACATTTATTAGTTCACTAATTAATCTTAAGTGTGTATTATAATATGTAAGTCCATTTATAATAAATTTATAAATAAATTTTTTGATTGGTTGTGGTCCTGTGAGGAGAAGTTCACTTTTCGACCATAAAACTATTATTGACGGCTTATTTTCAGTATCCCTCGATGTAAATAATTATACATAAATAAACTAAAAACTGGTTTTCATTGCAAATAAGGATCTTAAAATGATGGGTCGAGATGTTGCATTACATATTCCCGTCACTTCTTTACCGAAACATTACGTATAGCAGTGTGATGGCGTGATCCCAATCCAAAGCCAATCCATAAGATCAAGGAATTTGAGATATGCAAATCATCATCAAAAAAAAAAAAGTTATATCCTTATTAGCATTCCGTTGGTAAGTATACAACAAGTGTTACATCATAATCTACATATTAGTTATTTAACTGGGCTATGATTCGTACTGTGGGCATCCAATTATCTTGAACAATGCACACATTCTTCTCAAAATCTTACCAATCTTTCGAGAAATGTAAGCATCAAGAAATACCATCAGAGGACATGATTGAAGAGGCGCTACGATCGCTTCATCTGCACAATTGATCTCAGAGGTGAAGGCTCTCGATTCGTGAATACTTGAGCGTTTTCTAAGATAGAATGTTCTGCTTCCTACGTTTCCGATCACCATCGATCTATCCAAACCTGCACCGATCAAATGCGTTATACATTGATCTTTCAAGGTTACGAAAGGGACTAACAAAAATGAAATTTAACACCGACATTCAAGTTCGAAGAGGAGAGATGCAGTTCATAATGCGAACCGGCATCTCTGTCAAGCGGAGGGCTACGGCCTTGCTTCGTGTACTCTTCGATCACAAGCTTGATTGCTTCCTCAACACTCGATCCTAATTTCACCATTGTTCGAATCGGACCGGAACTCCCTTCCACTGTCACGCTAACAACCACTTTAGAATCCTCCTGATACACCTGAAGTAACCGTAATCAGTTAGACGGACTGCAATTGTTGATTCAGATATCTAATCGATTGAATTTGAACCTGATTGCTTCTGGTGTTGGTTCACAGTTTTTTAGGCGAAACATGAAATCAACAATTTCCTCAATAAGTGATCGATTAAGCACGACTATTCTATCTTTTCCAAATGGAACATGATCGGAGTTCAACAATTCGAACCAAACAGTATTCGAAAACTTAAACGGCAATTGAAGAAGCAAAAAAAGCGAAGAATAGATCAGAATTCGCTGGTACCTTGTTGGAGCCGTGGAGACTCTTTGGTGATAACAATGCGACGTCGGAAACGTGAAGCCAGCCATCGGAGACCGCGAGGCATTCAGTGTCGCAGGCCTAAAGGCTCCAAAGAGTACTTCTGAAGAATACTTTCGATTGGCTCCGACAATTCTGACAGCTTGCTACTGCTAGTGTTTCTCCGACGAAGGGAGGATGAAGAAGGATGCGAACACCGCTGAGGGAATCGCCGGCCGGTCGAAGGATAGCGGAGCAGAAGAACATTATCCGACGACATCCGGGAGGGGGTTGCTTTAGGTCGAAGGTTTGTTGCTTTGAGTTTGTGGTTGCGTTTATATGCAAGACGCAGTACTGTGCAGAGGAGCGAGAGGGCCATCGTCCATTGGGCATGTAGCCCCTGAATGTGTGTCGTTTTATATAGACAGAGACAGCGTTTCAGCTCAGGAAACTTCTGCCTCCCTTACTCGCCTTTGTTTGCTTGCTGCTTTATTCCCATTTCTTTTTATATTTTATTACCTCAAGTCATCTTAACTCTTAGGGCGCATTTGACAATATTAAGAAAAAAATTGCGATGAGGATAAAATTTAATATATTAGTGTTTCTTAATACTACCTAGCAATGATTTGAAAAAGAAAAGTAGTCAAAACTACAAGGACATATAAATCATATAACTAGGCGGATTAATTTTAAATTAATATGTTAAAATTATGACTCAAAATTTTGAGATGACAACGTAAAACCCTTAAATACAAGTATATAAAAAGATTATTCGTATGAATTTTATATTATTTATATATATTATATAAACCATTAAATTTATTGAGATAGTAATGTTAAAACTTACATACTAACTATAAATATACAAAAAGATTAAACTATTAGGGTGAAATATCAAGTATAGTTTATAAAAATATAAATAGTTTTAGTATTTTTAATATATCATGATTAATTATTTTTAGTAATTGTGGTTTAAATATTATATCAGTATAATATGATTATTCATACTTTTCATTTTTTGAAAATCTTTTATATCTATTGTATTATTTAATCCGTTTTTTTAATACCGTCTTTCTATACATCTAATATCCTAATATCTCAAATTAGGATATATTAGATATTAATATAATATAATTTTAAAATAAATAATAAAATAATGAGGTGAAATAATCTCAAATCGACACGTAAAAGTATGAGTTAGATTTAATATAAACACGTGTTAGCATTATATAATAGATTTAGAAAGCATGTATATAGATGTACTATTATAGAAATAATTTTTTTAGTGAGTTAAAATTTTTAATTGAGTGTTTGACAATGTATTAAACACTAGTGTAAAGTGTTTCTACTTCGTTTTTTAAAACACTCGTCATAGCAAAGATTTCACTTAACCCCTAGTATTTTTGGGTTTAAAATTACAATGCTACCCTTTAATTTGTACTGCTATTTACACAGATGACCACCTATATATTGACATCACTCTCTTCTCCATCGAAAAAAGAAGCAAAACAACTGGTTGGTCAACGAGAAGCAAAGAAATTTCTCCGGTGAAGACAACGATTCATTCCTTGCATGTCTTCTTCATCACGTAGATCATTTGACAAAGGGTGTCATTTGAGGTTGGATTAACTGAGTTAAAACTTTTGAATTTCTCTTTTCTCTCCGCTCCTATTCCGATACGAACCTCCCTTTCCATTAGGGCTATCGATCCATTTCATAAGGGCAAGAGCAATTGAATCCCTAACTTTGTGTTTGTTGTTCAGCTAATTGAGGGATTTGAAATTTGATCTAGCAAGTTCATGCTTTACCGAATTCAAGCGAAGTTGATTAGCGTGGTTGCGATAATTTTATGTTTCCAATTGCCTGATCCAGATTGATAGCTTTTGTATCAGTTCTTGATGACTGTGCAAGAAAGGAAGCCGTTAGGTTTTAAAAGAGTTGTTAACTAGCCTCGAGCTTTTAGTATTGTCTTTGTATTCACGAGTTTTGCTCTCATTGTATTGAAACGACCACTCATTCGATACAAGGACACATGACACTTAAATGTATAATCGCACAAAACTAGAAGGGAATTTAAACCGGCATTTTTTTTCAATTGAAATTAGGTTGAAATTGTATGTAGAAATTGAATTCCAATATTTTGAGGTTCGACGGAGAATAGATGAAACACTAGTGGTGTGTAATGAAATTGCCAAATACCCGTTAGTATTTTAAACCACTAAAACCCTAGTGATTTTAACGCTCTAAAAAAACACAAGTAAACATGGCTAATAGGGCTTGTGCTCAACATGCCAAAAACACAAGATAAAATAATTGGCTGAAATACATCAACAAGCAGCCCGTCTAGCTCAGTTGGTAGAGCGCAAGGCTCTTAACCTTGTGGTCGTGGGTTCTCGAGCCCCACGGTGGGCGAAATTTGTTCTCAAAGTTTTTGGGTTTTTTCACAAACGGTTGGACTTGTGTTATCATCTGGCCCATGTTGTACAATCTGGACATAAGCCCAACCACCACATTGCTTTTTTATGATATGAACGAAGTCTTCTTATCTATTAATAATGTTGTTAGTTGTTTAAACCATTTGATGTTAGTCAGGTGGGGCATGAGAAGGTGTGAATGATGAAAGCAGCGGTGTCATCATCTTACCCTAAACCGTACTAATAGCTTAAATTGTAAATTGTGATCTATTATATGCCTAATGAACCAACCACTCACCCATTCTCTTTGTCTCACTCACTTGTAGTGGTAGTTCAAAGGAATCAAGTTGCTCCTTCGTAGACTTGATCATATCCGGACAGCTCGTCAGACCTGATCTGTCCGTCTGTAAAAAAACGGGCGGGTATGAACATAGGGAGAAGTCTGACCGGGCCGAAAAACTCGGCCTACCAAGCCCGGGCCGGGTACGACCACACCTATAGGTCCAGCCGGGCCGAGAAGCCCGGCCCGTATAAAAAATAAAAAAGTATTTATTATGTTTTATATATTTAAAATATTAAGTTTAATTATAGAATATTTAGCATAATTATCATAAATTTAATATTTATTACATATGATATTTTAAATATATTTTATTTTTAAATAAAATTTATATTTAAAATAGTTTTTTATATTGTTTAAAAAAAATACCCGGAGGCCGCCCGCCTGCCCGGCCGTGCCGGATACGGCAGAGATTGTAAGTCCGTGAGCCGGTCTTAGCCCGGCTCGGGTCCGAATAAATGGACCGAAGATTTCACAAAGCTCGGTCCGAGTCCAGCCCGAACCCGTATATAAACAGATCTGCTCCTTTAGTTATTGACACGTTCATTTGTCCATATTCCTGTATGTTATGCATAGACCAATAATATGTGAAAATTTAAGATAGTGTAAGGGTAGTAACTACATTCAAAGTTGAGCTTCTTTAGTGCCATATGGCCCGTATAAACAAAATTGTTTTTCAAACACGAATCACTTTTTAAACCTTTAATATATCAGTTTTTATTTTTTATATGTGAATGCGTTATATATATAAGATATGATGTATTTTCCTAAACTAAAGTATCAAAACTTATTTCATAAAGAAAATCTTACGTTGGTTGACTAAAATATTTATTTTTTGTTAATTAATAGATCAAATATTTTCCAAAAATATATTTTTATCGTAATATTTTTCAAAACATATTTTATCATAATATTTTTCGAAACATATTTTATCTTAAAACATAGTCATGTTTTATTATTTATAAAAACACCTAAATTTAAATTGAAATTCTCTTACAGTCAAATAAAATGACCAAATTTCACGAGCTAGTTCAAAAATGAATGAATTTATACATTTACAAATGTTAGAAATACAGAAAAACGAATTTTTAATGCGTCAACATAGAATATTTTAAATTAATCAAATTTATTTGTTTGTTATATGTAAATTTTAAAGTTTAAATTATATTTCTTCCAATAAAAAACTATCTTATCAACCGAAAAGAAAAAAATATTTTAAAATAAATTAGTTTAGTACTCGTGCCTTATACGAGTATTTACAAAATAATTATATATAAATAAATTTGTATATGTAAATTAATTTTTATATGGGTATATTATTAGTTAAAAAAAATTTAAAGGTAAATTTATATTTATATTTATATTTATATTAAAAAAGGTTGCGAGTTTAGTTAGAAAAATTAACATCATAAGTATTGATTCAGTTCATAATGTACTTATAAATATATCAAGAAATACATTAAAGTATGTTACGATCAACTTCATTTAATACTATAATATTAACATTACATGAATAAGATAACAATAATTGTTAGCCTTACATGATAAACGACATGTAATTATGAAAAATTCATGAAAATAGGATTGAATTAAATATTATAATTTAGCAAAATATTAGACATAAATTGTGTTGATAATCATTCCAAAAAAAAGAAAATTTATTTAAAAAAGTTATAACTTAGCAAAATATTAAACATAAAATCGTTAATCCACAAATAAATATGTAAACGATCAACATAATGGTATATCAACAACTCATATAAGGTGTGTGACCTCGGCATCCTTCTCGGTTCTAATGGAGGGGAGACCTACTTCTTCTTTTGTTCCTGGCAGAGGATTACGTCAAGGTGACCCACTCTCTCCTTTTTTGTTCTTCATTTGTGCAGAAGAATTATCCAACTTAATCAGAAGAAGTGAAGAAAGGGGAGGTATTCAGGGTATTAGGATTGCTCCTACTGCTCCAAGAATATCACATTTGTTTTTTTGCTGATGATAGTGTTATTTTCGCGAAGGCATCCTGTCAAAAGAGCAGTGAAATTGTTCCTATTCTCCGTGAATACGGAAAGGTGTAAGGACAATAGATTAATTTTGCGAAATCTGAAATTTCATTCAGCAATAATGTTCCGAGGGATCAACGAGATGCGATTGTTGAAGGTGTGGGGGTTAGGGAAGTGGATAGGCATGAACGGTATCTTGGGCTTCCCACCATGGTTGGTAGATCCAAGAAAGTTGTTTTTTCAAAAATTAAAGAAAGGGTTTGGAAGAAGCTAAAAGGGTGGAAAGATACAACATTCAACAAAGCCGGAAAAGAAGTGTTATTGAAGGCAGTGGTCCAAGCAATTTCGTCCTACGCTATGTCTTGCTTGGAAATGCCACAAGGTGTTTGTGATGACATTGAACGTATGATGTGTCAATTTTGGTGAGGTTCAACCGAGGGTAATAGAAAGATTCATTGGGTTAATTGGAAGAAGATGTGTAAATCTAAGGAGGATGGGGGCCTTGGATTTAGAGATATGAAGGCTTTCAACCTCGCAATGTTAGTTAAACAAGGATGGAGATTAATCACAACTGATGACTCCCTCCTTGCTCGACTTCTCAAGGCGCGTTATTATCCCTCGGGATCTTTCATGGCTGCAAGTATGGGATACCGACCAAGTTACATGCGGAGAAGCATTCTTAGTGGCAGAGAGTTTCTGCTGAAAAGTATTTGTTGGAACATTGGAAGCGTTGCTTCGCTTTCTGTGTGGCATGATCAGTGGATACCCCGTCCCTTGTTGTTTAAACCCATTACTTACCCTTCTGACAATTATGCTGCAATGCGGGTTATTGATCTTATTGACTGGACGCGTGGGGAGGTACTTGTACCTCTGGATTGTGACGTGGTAAGTAGGATACCGCTATTAAGCTATGAATTGGCAGACGAACCGTATTGGTTTCATTCCACTAACGGCTTGTTTAGTGTCAAAACGGCATGTCACTTGATTTTGAACGAACGCAATCGTTTGATGGGATTGGACTGCAATACTTCTTCAGGGAGGGGTACTGGTAGGTGGAAAGCGTTGTGGAAGATCAACGTCCTACCTACGGTGAAAATT
Organism: Fagopyrum tataricum; assembly: GCA_002319775.1. Lineage (NCBI taxonomy): Eukaryota > Viridiplantae > Streptophyta > Magnoliopsida > Caryophyllales > Polygonaceae > Fagopyrum > Fagopyrum tataricum. The sequence continues at coordinate 46,986 of NCTC01003646.1, read as the reverse complement.
TTTGTTTGGAGGGCTTGTAAGGATATTATCCCCTGAAAAGCTAATCTCTTACATAGGCATGTGAGCTCGATCCCTAGTGCACTGAATGTGGTATTTTTGAGACTACATCTAATGTCCTTGCATCATGTCCGAAAACGTGTGATGTTTGGAAAATGATTCCGAGTTTGGATAGGCTTCGTTGCACAGTGTCTACGGTGGAGTGCTGGTTTGATTTGGCAAGAGAGAAAGCTTCTGATACAGACCTTCAATTATGGGTTGCGCTTTTGTATACTTTATGGAATGCCCGAAACAAGAAAACTTTTATGGGAATACCAATATCAGCTAGAGCCATTGCAGATGAAGCCCAGGATTTACTCAATTGTGACGCTGTTGTGCAGGTGGATGGGAGTAGTTGTGTTGGTGTGATAGCCAGAAATTGTTTGGGAGTTGTTCTTTTTGAGGGGGCAAAACCACTGTCTAGGAAGTGGCAAGTGGAATGTGCAGAGGGTGAAGCGTTTCACTGGGCGATTAGTATTGCTTCGAACGGGGATGGTCTAGAGTGATTTGTGAGTCGGACTCTGCTACTCTTATTCACAAACTGAACTCGTGCATTGCCACTAGAGGTGATATTGGTCGGGTAGTTTCGAGGATCAAAATGGAGGCTGTACATCTGGATTCCTGTCACTGGTCCAACATTAGCAGAAGAAGGAATAAGGCTGCACATTGGATTGCTTCCAAGTGCAGGGAAGGAGTTATTAACTTTACTTCACTTCTTAATTTACCAGTTGAACTTTGTTTGATTGTGGATGATGATAATACATAAGAATGAATGTTTATTTTTTTTAAAAAACAACAACTCATATAAGGAATATCAATCCGATATAAATAAATACTTGAACTTAGCCAAAAGGCCAAAAAATGTATGATTTGTTCGAATCCTCTATCTATATAAGTTTTCAAATTGTCTGCCTTACTTGAGAATCGATGTGGGATAGTTAAATCCATGAAAAAATTTAACGTAAATAAATTGTGTTGATAATCGTTCCAAAAAAAAGAATAAACTTCGTTTAAAAAATTATAACTTTGCGAAATATTAAGTATAAAATTGTTAATCAACATAAAAGTAGGTAAACGACCAACATAATAGTAGATCAACGACCAAAATAACGAATATTAATCTAATATGAATAAAAAGTTAGAACTTAGCTAAAAGGCAAAAAAAATGTATGATTTGTTTAACCTTCAAACCTCCAATGATTTGTTTAATCTGATAATAAATGTGGAATAGTGAAATCCATGAAAAATATTTAACGTAAATAAATTGGGCTGATAATCGTTTGAAAAAGAAGAAAATTCATTTAAAAAATATATAAGCTAGCAAAATATTAAATGTTACATCGTTAAAAAATTATTGTAATCCACATAACATGTCAACGACCCACAAAATCGTAGAGCAACGACCAACATGATAGTAGGTCAACGACCCACATCACAGTAGGTCAAACAAGAATAAGAAAATCCACATAGTCAACAACTCATATAGTAGTAGGTCAACGACTCACGAAATAGTAGGTCAACGACCCACGAAGTAGGTCAACGACTCACATAACGAATATAAATCCGACATGAATAAAAATTATACTTGTACTTAGGCAAAATACCAAGAAATGTATAATCCTTTTAAAAAAAGAAAAATCATTACAAAAAATAATGTAATTTTAAAAAAATTCTTTTAGAAAAAAAATTATAACAAAATCATTGAAAAAATCAAAATCCCCAAAAAATATTGAGTCGTTCCAAGAATAAAAAGTATTGTGAAATCGTTCCAAAAATAATGTAATTTAAAAACAAAAGATTTGATGGTTAAAAGTAATTTTAAAATAAAGATTTTATGGCGTTAATTGTGAGAGATCCATTTCAAAATCACGTGTTCACTGTGCGCCATGTCAGCATCACTGCATCACGTCAGCGTCACCGCATACCGCTTGAGTAGAATATATAGATCTTATCATTCAGAGGTGCATCCAAAAATAAATTGATGTTATATATACTTGCCTCGTCGTAATTCCGGGTATTATGTTGTTAGTTTTCGGTATTTTCAAACATAAATAATTTATTGTTATAAGGGCTAAATGATTTAAATTCTTATTGCGGTTCAGCCAAAAACTTACCACTCCTCACCAACCGAACAATGCAAGATTCTAGAAGAAAATTCGAGATTGAAGCAACGTCTTGTCAGTCTGCAGTGCATATCGTGAACTATTCATATACACAAACCCTCTCTTCCCAATTGAGCCATGTTCGTTTTATTCTTCCTTTCAAGAACAACACTCCTTTACCTTCAGACCTCCATTCTCACTGCAATCGTCATCCATCGACCTCTCATGAGACTTTTGCCTTCCTTTCACGTTATGGTAAGTCATCCTTTTCCGGGGTTTTACTTTGAACTTTATTTGGAGAAATGTGCTCAAGGATGTGCGGGATGATTATACAAATTTTCTAAAACAAAATATTCCCGGATCGATCCGTGCAACCAATGTAACCTTCGCTTTTTTTTTCTAAAATGCGTTTGCTTTAGAAATCAGGCACACCCGAGAGCAAGAGGTGATCACCTTTGTTGGCCATTTATAATTATTGAGCTCCTATCAAGTTGATTTTTTCTTGTGTAAGCTTTGATTCCCATTTTTACTGTCCATCCTTAAAATGAAAGGAGTTTATAGATACTAGCTAAATGGATGTTCAATTAAAGGTAATTAACGTAGAGGTGCTAGGTAGTGTTGGGTCCGGTTTGGGGCAAATGAAAACCGGCGGTTTAGGTTTTTTTTTTTTTTTTTTTTTTTTTTTTGGTAATGGTAAATTCGGAGACCACCCGGTTCGATCGACTTAGCCACTCTACGTCCGGATCGGGTAGAAAGTCGTGGCCCATTACTGGGGGATGCCCTCCCAATATCAATTTTTCCATACATGCCGCCAGGAGGATTCGAACTCGAATCTCCAAGCTAAACACTTAAGGAGTCTAACACCACATCCCAATAGACCAGCTGAGTATTGGTCGCGGTTTAGGTTTGTAGGTCTAGGTTTGGGGGCTTACGGTTTAGGTTTGGTAAAAAAAAATAAAAAAATAAAAAAACTTATCTCATCTTTCTCGACTCTCCTCTCATCTTTCTCGAATCATCTCTCGAGTCTTGACTCTCCTCTTTCTCAAATTCATCTCTCGTATTCTCGTAATGACAAACCCAAGTGACCACATCTCTTCTCAATACTTCCCTAGAACCCAAGAATTTGAAACTCGAATGTCTGACAATCCCGAAAATACCGAAATGCCACCACAAACGACGTCTACTCCAACTGAAAATGCTTACATCTGATATTTTTACGAAGCATTACAAGAAGGGGAGCCGATGAACGAGCGTTGTCAAGTTTGATGCAACTATTGTCCAAAGGTTTACTAGTGGAGGATCAAAGGAGGCTACGGGATGTTGCAAGCGCACATGCAAAATATCCATCCCGAAAGGTTAGGATATCACAGGGACAATCACAATTGTCCCACGGGTTTGCAACTTCTTCCTCTCAATCTCAATCTCCTTTATTTATGTACAACCATAGTGAAGAAAGTTTAGGATTAGCCAATCTTATATGTTCTAATGCATTTCCATTTTCTTATTAATATGAAGAAGTTAGAGCATATAACACTAAATATCTTCAACCTTCTTTTAAACCAACTTTTTGCAAAACCGTTTCCAAATTAGTAACTAAATCTTACCTACAAAAGAAAGACTTTATTTATTTATTTATTTATTATTTTTTTTAATTTTAACATCTTTTGAGCATCAAGTATCTATTTGTAGTGATATTTGGAGTACACAATCGCAAAAAATATTTTTACATGGGCATTACTTTACATTTTATTGATAACGATTTGTTTTTGCATAAATATGTTATTGGATTTCGCCATTTCAGCGCAAAACATGATGCACCAAGCATTGCAAGCTTGATAAAAACGGTTTTACAAGAATTTAATTTACAACATCGAGCTTTTTCATATTCTTTTGATAATTCATCTACAAATACCACCGTTGTAAACCATTTGGTCGAGGGGCAGGGCAATATTTGCGAACTTCTTATACTCATCAAAGATCTGCATGTCATATTTTAAAGTTATGTGTTCAAGATGGACTTAAGATTTTAGCCAATATGATAACCCCCATCACCAACGTTATTGATCATATTTTGCACAACTCCGATTTGAGATAAAAATGGAGAACATTATGTTTAACTAATAATGTTCACCCAATTGGTTTTTCAAAAAACGTTGGAACTCGATGTAACTCTACTTACAAATTACTTAGTGAATCCGTACATTACAAAGTTTTTTTTTTACAAGAGTTTGCCTCAAGAAACGTTCATTGATTAATTCTTGATGATGAAAATGTTTGGAAAACTTGCACTGATATTGTGATGTTTTAAAAGTGTTTAGTGATGTAACCAATGCCATGAGTTGCGTTTAGACCCCAACTTCTTGTAGATTTTTAGAGATATCCGTAAACATTAATAAGACATTTCTAAACTGTTTAGATATACCAATCCTTGTAGATGCTACGGATAGAATGAAAACTAAATGGCATAAAAATTACAAACAAACAAATCCCCATGAATTTGACAGTCGATATACTATGATTGATCTTGTTACACTTGCAAGGTGGTTTTAGTGCCATCAAGTATGGTCCAATTTGGAAATAACATTTAATTCCTTGTGTGTGTGTGCGTGTGTGCGTGCGTGCGTGTGTGTGTGTGTGCAACCTTCACCTCCAACGATCTATTTTGTTCATGAATATTGCCATTGACTTCTTTACAGTTGCATAACACAACTAGCTATCAACTTATTTAGGGCATTAGGAAGGATAATATTTCTATCCTAGAAATCATCAATAGGGTAATTAAACTCGAGATGAGAGAGCCATACATTTTGGAAACGAAAGGGTATTCTCATCCACGGGACATACCCACTATTCACTAATTGCTCTTGTTCAACAAGGTACGCCTCCTTCCTTAGGGCCCTTAAAACCCCTACCACTAGTAGTCAAGGGGAAAAAGACAAAAGCAACACCAATCATTGTTTATTCCCACCCTTGGTTGTGGAGGCTTGTTTAGACAATGCTCAATCAAGTGATCATATCTTCTACAACCATGATAAATATTATGGAGATTCTCATACTCAAGTTATAAACCCTTCCCATTCACTAACAAGTCACCCTTCAGTGGACGTTGGAGGTCAACTTGAACACAAACTCTCGCGAAATGGCCTGTAGTCAAGTGAAGGGTATTCTCATCAATCCTAATAGGATATCCAATGGTCGACACAATAGCCAAATCATGTCCCTATTGTACATCGTAAAAGGGATTCCTGAAACACAAACCCAAACTCTCGTAGTCGTTATGATCGTGGAGTTAGGATCAAAGGAAGGATCCCACTGACTTATCATCATGTTACGGCCAAATATAGTCCATGGGCCTCCCGTCAACGCTCCGAACATGTTACCTTCAAGTTCGAACCGTATGAGGAAGAAAATTTTAAGGATATCTATGATAGTCCAACCTCTAGTTGGTTCCAATATGAGGAACATCATATTCTCAAAAGCCAAATATGACATCATCCTCCCTAATAGTTTGACAAAAACCGAGTTATGCCAAGGTTTCTCTAAATATGGAACTACATCCTCTGTTATTGTGATCGAACGCATGACATCCTTCCCCTTTGGGCAAAAGATGACAACTTTTCCTATTTGCAAAAGATTTTTTGGCGACGCATGATGACGTTTTCATTCCTCCGAAGCAAACATTCTTTTATCCCAGGGAGAGCGTTAACGGGGTCTCCCATTAGCCTAACACCAGTGGGATCAGTCGTTGTAGAGGGAGGGACAAGACAACCGACAGTTGTCGGCACTGTTTCCGAGCAGAGATAACTGGATTAGGGTTTGAATCGCTTATAATCGTCTTGGGAATCGCCGTTGGATTTTCCATCTTTTTCCTTTTTTCTATGTGCACTAAAAAAGGTTATCATTAGTTATTCATCAAACACTTCAATTATTGATTTAAAGGTATGGAAAACATTTAATAAAGTAATAAGATTTAGTAACAAAGTTACAAAATCAAAATTGCTTAACACTTCCTTAAAATTTAGGTAAAAGACTAAACAAACGTACTTTTTTGATCTTTGGAAGCAATAACTTTATCAAGTTATAAAATTATTTAGAATAACAACAATGGGTTATGGTCGGAGCAAAGTCACTAAAGGTGATAAACGGACGCATTGGGCACCATTTTAATCCCTCTTTGGCGTCATGCACACCCTATCCACCTAACAACTTGTACAAACTTATTTCCCATTATAACAAGTAAACGGTGAACCGTGAAAGCCCAAACCGATATGGTAATTATCCTGGAGCCACTGTTCAAAGTAGACTGTTCATTAGACAACCTACTCAACCCCTTATCTTTCAGAAAGGTTCACAATGGAATTTAAATCGCCTTCTATGATAATCAACTCATAAATTTGGTTAAGTGTTGTCATAAGAGAATCCTATATTCCATCTCTTCACTTCTTATTAAGGCAAATATAGATTACAAACAAATGAAAAGTATCTTCACTAATATTAATGGAAGCATGGGTGTACTGTGTATTGTTGGTGATGATAGACATATTGTAGGACGTAGAATGCTATAGCAACCAAATGTCTCTGCTTTGACCCACTACCTCCACTCGGGTAACAAAATCAAAACCCATGTTCTTACAAATCCTGTCAGCAACACCTGTACAGTGGGTCTCGAATAAGACAATAAAATCAAGCTTGTGTTTGCATAGTAAATAACGTATTGAAGTTTGGAAACTAAGCTTCACCGTTTGGAGAGACCTATCATTATAACCATATAGAGAGTGGTGATCTAGCCACCAGGGTTATTGTGCATGATTCATAATGACGTTTTGTGCATATACACCCTCACCCAAATCAGACTCCATCTCCTCGGAGTTAGGGGTAACCCAAGCACTCGACTGTAACTCACAAGTTGTAGGCACATGGACACTAAATTCGATGACATTTGGTCATACAGCTTTCTTAATCAATAACGCTTTGGGATTTGTATGGATATCCACAATAGCCATGCCACCATCATTCGATGCTCGTCCAACGCACCATGCAGGTTTACGTGGACTACATCCTTTCCCGAGCTAGATGCTTCCGCATCATGAATCATAATCTCCCTTGGGGATCTAGTTGCATTGTCTTTCCCTCCTTGTGGTCTTTGGTGCTTTCGGTGTTTCGATTTGGTCACATTGGTAGCACCTGGAATCTCTCATTCATTGTTAATCTATTTGCCCTTCCTGGAGTCAAACTAGGGGGCTTTGTAGGATTTCCCACCGCTAGTGCAGAGAAACGATTACCAGCAATGGGTGATATGTAAAGAGTTTTGTTGTGTCAATCTTCCTTTCACAATCGTTGGTTTACGAGGCACAATCATCCATAGGCCATGCCCAATATTGACTAACTGCTCTTGTTCAACAAGGTACGCCTCCTTAGGCCTCTCAGAACCTCCACCATTAGTAGTGAAGGGGGAAAAAGGCAAAAGCAACACTAGTCCCATTGTTTACTTTCACCCTTGGTTGTGGAGATTGTTTGGACAATGCTCTATCAAGTGGCCATATCTTCTACAACCATGATATATATATATATATATATATATATATATATATATATATATATATTATGGAGATTCTCATACTCAAGCTTTAAACACTTCCCATACAATAATAAGTCACCCTTCAATAGACGTTGAAGGACAACTTGAACACAAACTCTCGCGAAATGGACCCTAGTTAAGTGAAGGGTATTCTCATCAATCCTAATAGGATTACCAATGGTCGACCCAATAACCCGAATCATGTTATATTGTACATCGTGAAAGGAAGTCCGGAAATACAAACCCAAACTCCCGTAATCGTGATGACAGTGGAGTGGGGGTCAAAGGAAGGATACCATTGGTTCATCATCATGTATTGGCCAAATATAGTCCATGGGCCTCCCGTCAAAGCTCCTAACATGTCACGTTTAAGTTCGAAGCGCATGAGGAAGAACATATTAAGAAGATATATGATAGTCCAACCTCTAGTTGGTTTCATATGAGGCACATCGTTTTCTCAAAAGTCGAATATGATATCATCCTCTCTTGTTTGACAACAACCTAGTTTTGTCAAGGTTTCTCTAAGTACTAAACTACATCCTCCGTCACTGTGATCAAAGGTGAGACATCCTTCCCCATTTGGGCAAGAGATGACAACCTTTTCTATTTGCAGAAGATCTTTCGGCGACGAAGGAGGACGTTTTAACTCATCCGAAATAAACATTCTTTTAGCCTAGGGAGAGCATCAACGGGGTTTCCCGGTGGCCCAACACTAGTTGGATTAGTCGTTGTAGAGGGAGGGACAGGACAACCGACAATTGTGGTGCCGTTTCCGAGATAAATGGATTAAGGTTTAAGTCGCTTAGAAACGTATTGAAAATCGCCATTGGGTTTTCCATCTTTTTCCTTTTTTTTCTATGTATACTAAAAAAATTATCGTTATTTATTCTTTCCGACACTTCAATTATTGATTTAAATGTGTGGAAAACATTTAATAAGGTAATAAGATTTAGCAACAAAGTTACAAAATTAAAATTGCTTAACACTTCGCGAAAATTAGGTCAAAGCCTAAACTAACGTATATTTTCAATCGTTGGAAGCAATCAACATATAAAATTATTTAGGATTTCATTTTTTTTATATTCATAAATTTAATAAAAACATATCTTAGTAATATAATCACATAATAAGCCTAAAATCACCTCTAATGAGAATATATATTATTACTTAAAAAAGAATAATATAATAGAAACAAATAAAACATTGTACATTGTGTGGAGTAGGTGCACAATACATTTATTAACTTGTAAATTATTTAGGATTTCAATTATTCATATTCATAAATTTAGGAAAATCATATCTTAGTAATTTAATCACATAATAAACTTAAAATCACCTCTAATGGGAATATATATTATTACTTAAAAAGGAATAATATTATAGAAACAAATAAAACATTGTTCATTGTGTGAAGTAGGTGCACAATAAAAATAGAAGGGTATTAATTAGATCCTTGGTATTACACCAACAAAAAAAAAAATCCTTGGTATGTGGAAATGATAAAACAGCTGCTGTCTTCGTTCATAAGAAACAATTTTATGTCAATTTGGTCCGATTATATGCATATATTATGGGACTCAAATTACATCACATGCCAAAATGAAATTCAACTGCGTCGTTTGTCCTTAAGCAAACAGCAATACGCTTCGTTTTAACTTCTCAGCTATTGTTACTTGTGATTGTAAAAGGAATTGGAGAATGGGTCCCATCTAGACTTTCCTTAGTCGTCACCAACAGTAGAATTGTTTCACGCGCCTTTATAAAGTACGTATACTCACCTTCCGATTTTCCCACACTACAATTACAAACCCAAAACCCTCTGTTCTCTCTTCTTCACTCATCTTCTTCTTCCCTGCAACTCCATGGCACAATTCTCAGCCTTTTGAAAGCTTTCACATAAATTGATAAGAGCCAACGACTTAAAAAGTAATATCGACTTAGTTAGTATCTTATTGGCATGGGCATGGGAAGTCGCTCTAATTTCCCTCGCCGGAGAGTTTTAACAGCAAAAGGATTTTCCGGTTGATGGATAGGAAGAACATCATCCGTACAAGTAAAAGTCAGATATAGTGGTGTGTTAATATAAGAAGAAGTGTAAGAACTTCCTTACTTCAACTTGAATTATTTGCCGATCTTGCTGAATTCGAGTAAAAATGGCGGCCGGAAACACGGTGACACCTACATATGCTGCTCCGCCGATGGAGGTATTGACATCGCCACCGATAACGGCGGATGAAGTGACGGCAAAGGCTGCTCAGAAGCGATATGACGGGCTTGTGATTGTACGGAACAAGGCTGTGAAAGGGAAAGGCTCCTGGTATTGGGCTCACTTTGAGCCTCTTCTCGTCCGCCATTCTGACTCTGGCCTCCCGAAGGCCGTCAAGCTCAAGTGTCGTCATTGCAGCGCCGTGCTCACCGCCTCAAATCCCTCTCGATCTGCTTCCGTGCATCTTAGACGTGGGACTTGCCCTAATTTTGTCGTGTCCTCAGAGCCTAATACTGGTTCTCCTAACCCTATTTCAACTGTTCATCCGCCTCCGGCGACTAATCCCTGGAAACGGAGTTCATCCTCTGCCGGGGTTAAGCCGTCTCCATCGTACAACGTTCCCCCGCTCACTATACTCGATTCTGAAAAATACTGTCATGATGTGGGGTTTCCAGGTCTTGTTTCGCCTTCCGCAGCGATCGTCGTCGGCGGAGGTGATACATCGACGTTTGGCCCTCAGAACCAGTCTGAACAACCGCATTTTATGTTATCTGGAGGAAAAGAGGATTTATGTCATCTTGCCATGTTAGAGGATAGTGTTAAGAGGCTCAAAAGCCCAAAAACTTCACCTGGGAATGCGCTGACTAAATCCCAAATCACTTCTGCTCTTGATTACTTATCTGATTGGATTTACGAGTCTGGTGGGTCAGTTTCATTTTCAAGCCTTAATCATCCTAAGTTTAAGGCATTTTTAACCCAGGTGGGTCTCCCTACTATGTCAACAAAGGATTTCTCTGGTTCTAGGCTGGACTTTAAGTATGAAGAAGCTAGAAACGAAGCAGAAGCTAAAGTCAGGGATGCTATGTTCTTCCAGTTTTCTACTCATGGATGGAAGCAAAATGATTCGAGTTCAAGTAATGACCATTTCATCAGTTTAAGCGTTAGCCTTCCCAATGGGACTGCTGTTTTTCAAAGGGCTGTTTTCAATTGGTGTAGTCAATTGCCTTCTAAGTATGTAGAAGAAGTTTTATTAGAGGCAATTAGTGAGATTTGCGGGAATTCTATTCAGCAGTGTGTTGGTATTATAGGAGACAGGTTCAAGAACAAGGCATTGAGAAACCTAGAGTTCCAGCATCCATGGATGGTGAATCTCTCATGTCAGTATCAAGGAATTATTAGCCTAATCAAAGACCTTTATAAAGGTCTGCCATTGTTTATGAATGTAGCCGAAAGTTGTAAAAAGCTTGCTAATTTTGTGAACAACAAAACCCATGTGAGGAACATCTTCAGAAAGTACCAGATACAGGAGTATGGACATTCGGTTCTTCTGAGAGTGCCTGGAAATGACAAGAATGGAATGATGAACTTTGATATGGTTTTTTCAATGTTGGAGGATATAATGGGATCGGCGAGAGCTCTACAGTCTTTGGTTACAAATGAATCCTACAATATAATAGTCTCAATGGAGGAGACGGTAACTAGGGAATTCGTGGATATGATAAGAGATGCTGGCTTCTGGAATCATCTTGAAGCGGTGTTGTTTATTGTGAGGTTCATAAAGAACATTGCTCATGAGATTGAAACTGATAGGCTTCTTGTTGGACAATGCCTCCCAATTTGGGAGGAGCTTAGAGGTAAATTGAAGGATTGGTGTCTCAAATTCAGAATTTCCGAGGTGGTTGTTGTGGAGAAGATCTTCGAAAAACGATTCAAGAAGAATTACCACCCAGCTTGGGCAGCAGCTTATATACTTGACCCTCTGTACTTGTTAAGGGATGCAAGTGGGAAATACCTTCCACCATTCAAGCACTTGACACCACAACAAGAGAAAGACGTTGACAAGATGATAACGCGGTTAGTCCCAAGAGAAGAGGCCCACATTGCAGTGATGGAGCTCATGAAATGGAGGACTGAAGGACTTGATCCTATCTATGCTCAAGCAGTTCAGATGAAGCAAAGAGATCCTATTTCAGGGAAGATGAGAATTGTGAACCCTCAGAGCAGTAGGCTTGTTTGGGAGACTTACTTAACTGAGTTTAACTCATTAAGGAAGATCGCGGTTAGGTTGATCTTTCTCCATGCAACATCACATGGGTTCGAGTGTAATCCGTCTTTCTTGAGGTGGATTCAAGCTCTAGGGCACTCAAGGGCAGGGATTGATAAGGCTCAGAAGATGATCTTCATTGCAGCACATTCAAAGCTCAAGAGAAAGAATTTTAGTAATGAAGATGACAAGGATGTTGAGCTTTTTGCTACTGCATTGGAAAACTGTGAAGACGATGACCTGAATGAGGTTTTTGTTGATCCATCTTCAATATAGCTTTTTGTTCTACAGATCTATTTTTCCTTGATTTTTATTTTTGTTAGGATTCATTGTCTGTAGACTTCATTGTCTACCTTCCTCATTGTTCTTTCCATATTGTATATCTCTCTTTTTACTCACAATAGGCAGACTTCTTTAGGGCAGCCATGTAGTGAAGGAGGATCTACTCCATTTCTAAGTCATTGGATTCCATATATACAATTATTTTTGTTTTAAAGGCTCATATTCTGTGTTTTAAGCAAAATTTTGCTCTTAATTCAAGGAAATTGCTCTTTGCACCATATATTTCTCTATGGATCCTTTCTTCTTACATTCATTTTGTTAGAAGCATCATGTGTCATAATGCATTAGGTCATCTGTGCAAGTTCAGTATGTCATCTTTATGGATAAACCGCTCCTCTGTGCAACAAGTTCAGTCGAAAGGTGAAAATCTATCCTCTGCACACTCTATATTACATTCTTTGCTCATTTATGAATCCGAATTCCTACGTGCCCTACCCTATCTCCGGATACAAGCGTAAAATCATAATGTATGCAGCCTACTATGAAGAATAGGTAAATTAAGTTCAGACTGAACTTTCCTTCCATATAGTATCTTATTGATTAGTTCCATTTTTGCTTGAGATATCAAGTATTGTCATGGTAAGTCAATGTATGTAGGTAAAAAAGATGGCTCTTTTGTAATGAGTCTTCTGTGTTAGTGTAGTTGGACTAGAAAACTTGCAAAAAGACATCACATCCAACAACTCACCTCCAATTTTGGATAGCATTTCAGGTCAGATTTTGTCATTTTCATTCTTCTTTGTTTTTTCTTTGCTAGATTCATATATGGTGTGATGGTTTAGGTACATATGAGCACACCTACAGTCACATGGCGGATCATCGGACCTAGATCAGTAGTAATCTGTCGGCGAGGCTAATGTTGGTTGCTTGATAAGGAGTTTTTTTAGAACTCTTTTTGAGAAAGCCAACATTTTGAGGTCAAACATCTTTATTCCTCATGTGGTGTATTCTCAGTTGAA
>NCTC01003646.1:0-13695 GCA_002319775.1 Fagopyrum tataricum | reverse complement strand
TGAGTTAACTTTGGAGATCCCGCAAATCATGAGCATGAGCTGCGACCGCAGGTGATACAGATGATTCGCCAGAATCAGTTTGGTGGGACAGAGACAGAATCTCCTCACCAACACATGAACAACTACGAGACTCTTATGGATGCGGTAAGTCCAGCTCGTATGGAAGGTAACAATCATAAGATAAGAGGTTTTTCTTTCTCTCTTAAGGATAAAGCTTTAGCTTGGTATCAAACTATTCCATATGGGCGGATTAACACATGGGAGGAGATGGTGTCTGAATTCCTCACTAAGTTTTTCCCACCCTACAAGACTACTGAACTTAGAGGGAAGATAAATGCTTTTGTGATGAAAGATAAGGAGAGTTTGTATAAGTCTTGGAGAGGTTCATTGACCTTACGTTGGAATGTCCATCATGGATCTCTAAGATTGAATTGCTAGAGATTTATTACAAGGGACTTGATGAAGATACTCAATTTAAGTTGCAATCACTTTCTGGAGGTACTTTTATGGAAAAAAACTGTGGATGAAGCTTGGGAATTCATTACGAAGCAAGCCAAGACTATTGAAAAGTATTCTCACAGGAAAGTTGAAGAGAGAAAGACTAGACCCCGGAGTCTATGAGGTAAACCAAAACACTCTTAATGATTCAAGGTTAGATGCTTTGCAAGTTGAACTTAAATCTTTGAAAGAATTAATTGCATCTAACTTGAAAGCTCAGCAAGCCGAAGTGCAGGTAGCATCCAAGGAAGAGGATGCGAATTACATGGGTAAAGGTAACTACCAAGGAGGTTATCAAAACCAAAGAGGTCATAACAACAATTATAATAGGAATAATCAGGGAAATAACTACAAGCCTAATCATAATCATCCTGGTTTTTCTTATTCTAATCCTGAGGGTGCTTTGAACCCTCAAGCTTCTTCTAGCAATGCAGGCCAGCCGTCCAAGCCAGCTGAACCCTCAACCAAAGGATAGAGTTGAAGCAATGTTTGAGCAATTGATGGCTAGGATGGGAAATCTAGAGAGTACAGTCACTAGTGTAACCAAAGCCCAAAAGGTTTTGGAAACTCAAGTGTTCAAGAAGGCCGAAGACGCTCAAGAGATCCAGGAAGACTTCCTGGAAAACTGAAAAATAATCCCAAGGGGCAAGTCATGGCAATCACTACAAGAAGTGGATTAGAAACAAATGATCCACAACAAAGGTTTTGGATAAAGGAAAGCAACCAATGGAAGAGGAGCCTAAGGAAAAAGAGAATGTCTACATCCCTCCTCCCTCCATACAAGCCACCACTTCCTTTTCCTAAATCCCGTGCTAGAGCTCAATTGGACAAGCACTTTGGTAAGTTCCTTGACCTTTTAAATAAATTGCATATTAACATCCCTTTTGTTGATGCTATTTTAGGGATGCCTGCCTATGGAAAGTTCTTGAAGGAAATCCTCTCCAACAAGAGGAAGCTAGAGGAATATGGAGAAGTCAGAATGACCCGGAGATCTACTGACCTCATCCAGAGGAACAGTGGAAAGATGCCACCAAAATTGAGTGATCCCGGATCTTTCTGTGTCCCAATCAAAGTTGGAGATGGAACGTACAAAGCACTTTGCGATCTTGGAGCTAGTGTAAGTATTATCCCACTCGTTTTATGCAGGAAGGTTGGACTTGGAGAACCAAAGCCGTAAAGATGACTCTTTGCATGGCAAGACAGAACCACCACACGTCCTGTGGGAATCATTGAGGATGTTCCAATCCAATTAGAGAAGTTCTTTATCCCTATTGACTTTGTTGTTTTGGATATTCCTGCTGACTGTCCTGTTCCTATCATTTTAGGGAGACCTTTTCTTGCTACCTCTGGATGTTTAGTTGATTGTAGGGATGCTACCCTTACATTTAGAATTGATGAGGAAGTTGTGGAATTTAAACTCCCTCCTTTGATTAAGGGACCCTTGTTTGAAGAGGATATGTACAACATCTAGAGGATGATGAAGATGATTGGAGATATAAATTCAATTCTATGTTCTGACCCTCTTGAGCAGGTTTTGACCATGAGCATCATGACAGGAGCCAAAAGATGAACTGTTTGAAGAAGTCCGATCTTTGAGTCTTCTCCCATCAACGAGGAATCAAGATTCGAAGAATGACAGAAGCAGATGGCATCTCGGCCGAGATCCAAGAAATCTCGGCCGAGATTTGGCAAAGAAGTTTCAGTTTCAGAAGATCAGGGCATCTCGGCCGAGACCGAAAAATCTCGCCGAATTTACCCTATCTCGGCCGAGATTCACTCAGCTCGGGCCGAGATCCTTCATCTCCACCGGAAGAGTTGGCCGAGATTTCTGAAGAAGAACCGGAGCCTCCTAAGGTCGAGATGAAGCCTCTTCCGACACACCTAAGGTACGCCTTTCTTGGTTCTAACTCATCTTATCCCGTCATTGTTAGTGCTAGCTTGAATGAACTTGAACTCGAGAAGTTATTGAAAGAGCTTAAGATGCATAGAAAAGCTTTGGGCTACACTATAGATGACCTCATAGGGATTAATCCTTCTATGTGCATGCATAGGATCTTGTTAGATGATGGACATAGGCCTTCTAGAAACCTCAAAGGAGATTGAATCCTAACATGAAAGAGGTAGTTAAGAAGGAGATCCTTAAGTTGCTTGATGCGGAATTATATTCCCCATCTCGGATAGTAAGTGGGTTAGTCCGGTACATGTTGTACCTAAGAAAGGTGGGATGACTGTCATAACTAATGAAAAGAATGAGTTGATCCCGACTAGGACTGTGACAGGATGGAGAATGTGCATTGATTATAGGAAGTTGAATCATGCTACTAGGAAAGATCACTTTCCTTTACCCTTCATTGACCAAATGTTAGAAAGGCTAGCCCAACACTCTTACTTTTGCTACCTAGATGGGTATAGTGGTTTTTTCCAGATCCCCATCCATCCGGATGACCAAGAGAAAACCAACTTGTCCTTGGGGTACCTTTGCTTATAGGAGAATGCCTTTCGGTTTATGTAATGCTCCTGCTACTTTCCAAATGCATGATGTCTATTTTTTTCTGAATATATTGAAAACATCATGGAAGTCTTTATGGATGATTTTTCTGTTTATGGATCCTCTTTTGATGAATGTTTGGCTAATCTGTCTTTGGTCTTACAAAGATATGAGGATTGTAATCTTGTTCTCAATTGGGAGAAATGCCATTTCATGGTTAGGGAAGGTATTGTGTTAGGTCACTTGATATCTAACCGTGAATTGAGGTTGATAAGGCCAAGATTGAGACTATTGAGAAGCTAACTCCACCATCATCAGTCAAAGGGGTAAGAAGTTTTCTAGGACATGCCGGTTTTTACCGGAGATTTATAAAAGATTTCTCTAAAATTGCTAAACCTTTGACTAACCTACTAATCAAGGATGTTCAGTTTGTTTTCTCGAAGGAATGCCTTGATGCTTTTTACAGGTTGAAGGAAGCTCTCATCACTGCTCCAATCATGCAACCTCCCGATTGGTCTCTTCCGTTCGAGGTGATGTGTGATGCAAGCAACTTCGCAGTGGGAGAGGTGCTAGGACAGAAGAAGGAAGGACTTACTCATGCTATTTACTATGCTAGCAAGACGCTTGATGGAGCTCAGCTGAATTATGCAACTACTGAAAAGGAGCTCTTAGCCGTCGTCTACGCATTTGAGAAGTTCCGTTCCTATCTTGTAGGAGCTAAGGTAATTGTGTACACAGATCATGCTGCGATTCGGTACCTTCTCACCAAGAAGGATGCAAAGCCACGTCTTATCCGGTGGATTCTTCTCCTTCAAGAATTTGATCTAGAGATTAGAGATAAGAAGGGGTCCGAAAACTCTGTAGCTGATCATCTTAGCAGATTACCTCCAGAACTTATGGAAGGGGATGACATCCTATTGACGATGCATTTCCGGATGAGCATCTCCACATGATGGAGAAATATATCCTCCAAATTTCAGGTGAAAAGGAACCTATTGTTAATTATTTAGTTTGTGGAGGTACATAGAGCTTTCTGTTCTGAGATGAGCACGATCGGATTCCTTCATCGGTCATTCCAGGGTAGAATTTCTGCCTGGAAGGTCAGCAAACCATTTGGAGGATATATTTCTCCATCATGTGGAGATGCTCATCCGAGTCCATCGGAAATGCATCGTCAATAGGATGTCATCCCTTCCATAAGTTCTGGAGGTAATCTGCTAAGATGATCAGCTACAGAGTTCTCGGACCCTTCTTATCTCTAATCTCTAAGATCAAATTCTTGAAGGAGAAGATCCATCCGGATAAGACGTGGCTTTGCATCCTTCTTGGTGAGAAGGTACCGAATCGCAGCATGATCCGTGTACACAATCACCTTAGCTCCTACAAGATAGGAACGAACTTCTCAAATGCGTAGACGACGGCTAGGGAGCTCCTTTTCAGTAGTTGCATAATTCAGTCTGAGCTCCATCAAGCGATCTTTGCTAGCATAGTAGATAGCATGAGTAAGTCCTTCCTTCTTCTGTTCCTAGCACCGCTCCCACTGCGAAGTTGCTTGCATCACACATCACCTCGAATGGAAGAGACCAATCGGGATGGTTGCATGATTGGAGCAAGTGATGAGAGCTTCCTTCAACCTGTAAAAAGCATCAAGGCATTCCTTCGAAGAAAACAAACTGAACATCCTTGATTAGTAGGTTAGTCAAAGGTTTAAGCATTTTAGAGAAATCTTTTATAAATCTCCGGTAAAAACCGGCATGTCCTAGAAAACTTCTTACCCCTTTGACTGATGATGGTGGAGGTAGCTTCTCAATAGTCTCAATCTTGGGCCTTATCAACCTCAATTCCACGGTTAGATATCAAGTGACCTAACACAATATCCTTCCCTAACCATATGAAATGGCATTTCTCCCAATTGAGAACAAGATTACAATCCTCACATCTTTGTAAGACCAAAGGACTAGGTTAGCCAAACATTCATCAAAAGAGGATCCATAAACAGAAAAAATCATCCATAAAGACTTCCATGATGTTTTCAATATATTCAGAAAAAATAGACATCATGCATCTTTTGGAAAGTAGCAGGAGCATTACATAAACCGAAAGGCATTCTCCTATAAGCAAAGGTACCCCAAGGACAAGTAAAAGTGGTTTTCTCTTGGTCATCCGGATGGATGGGGATCTGGAAAAAACCACTATACCCATCTAGGTAGCAAAAAGTAAGAGTGTATGGGCTAGCCTTTCTAACATTTGGTCAATGAAGGGTAAAGGAAAGTGATCTTTGCTAGTAGCATGATTCAACTTCCTATAATCAATGCACATCCTCCATCCTGTCACAGGTCCTAGTCGGGATCAACTCATTCTTTTCATTAGTTATGACAGTCATCCCACCTTTTCTTTAGGTACAACATGTACCGGACATAACCCATTTACTATCCGAGATGGGAATATAATTCCCGCATCAAAGCAACTTAAGGATCTCCTTCTTAACTACCTCTTTCATGTTAGGATTCAATCTCCTTTGAGGTTCTCTAGAAGGCCTATGTCCATCATCTAACAAGATCCTATGCATGCACATAGAAGGATTAATCCCTATGAGGTCATCTAGTGTAGCCCAAAGCTTTTCTATGCATCTTAAGCTCTTTCAATAACTTCTCGAGTTCAAGTTCATTCAAGCTAGCACTAACAATGACGGGATAAGATGAGTTAGAACCAAGAAAGGCGTACCTTAGGTGTGTCGGAAGAGGCTTCATCTCGACCTTAGGAGGCTCCGGTTCTTCTTCAGAAATCTCGGCCAACTCTTCCGGTGGAGATGAAGGATCTCGGCCGAGCTGAGTTGAATCTCGGCCGAGATAGGGTAAATCTCGGCCCTCGGCCGAGATTTTAGATGCCCTGATCTTCTGAAACTGAAACTTTCTGTTGCCAAATCTCGGCCGAAGAATTTCTGTGGAAATCTCGGCCGAGATAGTGGCCATCTGCTTCCTGTCAGTTCTTCGGAATCTTGATTCCTCGTTGATGGGGAGAAGACTCAAAGATCGGACTTCTTCAACCAGTTCATCTTTTGGCTCGTTACTGTCATGATGCTTCTAGTCAAAACCTGATCAAGAGGGTCAGAACATAGAATTGAATTTATAACTCCCAATCATCTTCATCATCCTCTAGGATGTTGTACATATCCTCTTCAAACAAGGGTCCCTTAATCAAAGGAGGAGTTTAAATTCCACAACTTCCTCATCAATTCTAAATGTAAGGGTAGCATCCCCTACAATCAACTAAACATCCAGAGGTAGCAAGAAAAGGTCTCCCTAAAATGATAGGAACAGGACAGTCAACAGGAATATCCAAAACAACAAAGTCAATAGGGATAAAGAACTTCTCTAATTGGATTGGAACATCCTCAATGATTCCCACAGGACGCGGTGGTGGTTCCTGTCTGCCATGCAAAGAGTCATCTTTACCTGGCTTTGGTTCTCCAAGTCCAACCTTCCTGCATAAAACGAGTGGGATAATACTTACACTAGCTCCAAGATCGCAAAAGTGCTTTGTACGTTCCATCTCCAACTTTGATTGGGACACAGAAAGATCCGGGATCACTCAATTTTGGTGGCATCTTTCCACTGTTCCTCTGGATGAGGTCAGTAGATCTCCGGGTCATTCTGACTTCTCCATATTCCTCTAGCTTCCTCTTGTTGGAGAGGATTTCCTTCAAGAACTTTCCATAGGCAGGCATCCCTAAAATAGCATCAACAAAAGGATGTTAATATGCAATTTATTTAAAAGGTCAAGGAACTTACCAAAGTGCTTGTCCAATTGAGCTCTAGCACGGGATTTAGGAAAAGGAAGTGGTGGTTTGTATGGAGGAGGATGTAGACATTCTCTTTTTCCTTAGGCTCCTCTTCCATTGGTTGCTTTCCTTTATCCAAAACCTTTGGTTGTGGATCATTTGTTCCAATCCACTTCTTGTAGTGATTGCCATGACTTGCCCCTTGGGATTATTTTCAGTTTTTTCAGGAAGTCTTCCTGGATCTCTTTGAGCGTCTTCGGCCTTCTTGAACACTTGAGTTTCCAAAACCTTTTGGGCTTTGGTTACACTAGTGACTGTACTCTCTAGATTTCCCATCCTAGCCATCAATTGCTCAAACATTGCTTCAACTCTATCCTTTGGTTGAGCGGGTTCAGCTGGCTTGGACGGCTGGCCTGCATTGCTAGAAGAAGCTTGAGGGTTCAAAGCACCCTCAGGATTAGAATAAGAAAAACCAGGATGATTATGATTAGGCTTGTAGTTATTTCCCTGATTATTCCTATTATATAATTGTTGTTATGACCTCTTTGGTTTTGATAACCTCCTTGGTAGTTACCTTTACCCATGTAATTCGCATCCTCTTCCTTGGATGCTACCTGCACTTCGGCTTGCTGAGCTTTCAAGTTAGATGCAATTAATTCTTTCAAAGATTTAAGTTCAACTTGCAAAGCATCTAACCTTGAATCATTAAGAGTGCTTTGGTTTACCTCATAGACTCCGGGTCTAGTCTTTCTCTCTTCAACTTTCCTGTGAGAATACTTTTCAATAGTCTTGGCTTGCTTCGTAATGAATTCCCAAGCTTCATCCACAGTTTTTTCCATAAAAGTACCTCCAGAAAGTGATTGCAATTTAAATTGAGTATCTTCATCAAGTCCCTTGTAATAAATCTCTAGCAATTCAATCTTAGAGATCCCATGATGAGGACATTCCAACGTAAGGTCAATGAACCTCTCCCAAGACTTATACAAACTCTCCTTATCTTTCATCACAAAGCATTTATCTTCCTCTCAAGTTCAGTAGTCTTGTAGGGTGGGAAAAACTTAGTGAGGAATTCAGACACCATCTCTCTCCATGTGTTAATCCGCCCATATGGAATAGTTTGATACCAAGCTAAAGCTTTATCCTTAAGAGAGAAAGAAAAACCTCTTATCTTATGATTGTTACCTTCCATACGAGCTGGACTTACCGCATCCATAAGAGTCTCCGTAGTTTGTTCATGTGTTGGTGAGGGAGATTCTGTCTCTGTCCCACCAAACTGATTCTGGCGAATTCATCTGTATCAACCTGCGGTCGCAGCTCCATGCTCATAGATTCTGCGGGATCTCCAAAGTTAACTCCAGGACGGTTAACTCTTTGGTAGGATCCATCCTCTGTCCAAGTGTTTGTGGAACTTCCACAAAAGGCTGGTGAATGACAGGTCTGAGAGGAGCGGGAGGTGGAGCCTTGTGGAGGAGCTTCAACTCGAGGAGGAATTGGAGCTAATTGTGGTGCTGGAATTACTTGTTGCACTGGAGCTGGCAGCTGCAGCTGGCCTCTGGTTCATGGCTTTGGCTATCTCTTCCATTTGAGCTCTCATTGCAGCCATTTTCCCTTTCTGTAGTTTGCCTCTCTTTCTCTAGCAATCTCGTCTCTCAAGCTTCTAGTTGCTCTAAAGCATCTCTGAGTTCAGCTTCATAATCTCTGATTTCAGCCATTTTAGAAGCTTTCCGGGCTCTTAGTCTCTCTCGCAGTGTCCTTTCAGGTTCGGGATCGTACGGAACTAGTTCTTTCAAACCCCGAGTTCTTTGCATACACTGTGAAGGATACCTAAAGTCCTGAAAATTCCAAAAACAAAACCAGAAACGAGATCAAAAGTAAAAGAAAGACTTACACTAAAAGAAATCACAAAACAAAACAAATGACTTAGTCCCCGGCAACGGCGCCAAAAACTTTGTTCGCTATTTTCACGCCCCTGTAAACTTTTATCAAGAATGATAAAAGCTCACAGGTTAGTAAAAACACGGTATGTTTTAAATTTATAAACAAGAAATAAACACCCAATCTGTAGCGAACCCACAGTGTATGGGTCAATTACAGTTAGGGTAAGTATTCCAAGGTCGAACTCAGGGACTAAATGTTTGGAATGCAGATGTGATCACAGATAGCGTAAATCAAAATAAAGAACGAGGTTGGAAAAGAAGGGAAGAAAGATCAAAGAGTTTTGAAGGGTTTCTGTAAAGTTCGCAATCAAATAACAGATTTGATCGAAAACCAAGTAAAACAGACAAACGAAAGTATATCAATAAAGAAAATGCGGATTCCAAGGATTCAAGGTCATCGTTATTACGCACGGACTCAGGAAATTTCTCAAAAGATCTATGGTTACAAACTTCAGGGAAGAACGTTTCTAAACTGATAGTCTATTACCGGGTAAGTCTCAAGACTATCTAGTTCCAAACCAACTACCTATTACCGGGTAAGTCTCAAGGTAGAGAGGTAGGAAATTCTAAACAAACCAAATTCCGAACTAAGGGAAAGGTAAACCATTACCGGGTAAGTCTCAGGTATTACCCTACTTAGGACAGAATCTAGGCACACTCAACCCAATAGAGGTTTTCCACCTCTATTACCTATGGTCGAACACTCAAGTATCCAAACGGAACATTACCGGGTAGGTCTCAATTCCGGTTTAGGTTACTAGCTAGATGAATTCTAACTAGGTTTAAGAACAAGCCAACCAAAGGATTTCAAAGCTACTAAAACCAAGCAATAAGCACAATTCCATCATAGTCCGGTAATAACGAATCCCAATTCACCTTGGATCCACACGAGTTTAGCCAACAATCGACATTTCAAACGCAATCATCAATCCACTCAATTCAATGGAAGAAAATCATCAATCCAAGCAATTCAATGGAAGAAGCAATTATCAATCCAATCAATTCAATTCAAGAGATTCAAGAGAATGCATAAACAAGAACTAAAATAGAGATTAAAGAAGAAACTCAGCTTTATTGATAGAGGATTAGCAAAACGTCAAATTCCCCAATATTCGAAGTTCTCCAAGCTCAACAAGTTCAACAATGGCCAACAATGGCCTAGGGCAAAGGGAGAAGAAAAGGGGAAAAAGCTCTCTCCAAAGGAGCTCGAAATTTGAATGAAACGGGAACCCCCGGAAATCATTTAGGGCTTTCCTTTTATATCCCGCAACGGGCTGCCCTAAAAAAATCCGAAAATTAACGAAATAAAACGGCGAACAGGAATCTCGGTCGGAAATCTCGGTCGTGACCGAGATTTTTGAAAGTCGGGGCCGAGATTTGCTTCGTGATCCAGCGTTGACGAAATCTCGGTCAAATGTGAAAAATCTCGAGATCAAATCTTCTTCTTCTCAGGACTTTCTTTCTTTCTTCTCGTCTTCTCGTCTCGACCATCACCGAGATCGGTCCATCTTGGTCTTCTTCGTTCCTTCGCGCCTTTCCTCGCGTCTTTAGCTCGATTCCTCGCCTTTCCCGTGCAAGCTCGCTCCAATGTGTCCGAGGCTTGATCCTCAAATGCATCGTTTTAGCTCCGAAACACGCCAAAATACCTACAAAGACACCAAAAGTGTGTGTAGACATCTATACTCGCAAAGTTGCATTAAACAAGTATAAAGAACACAACTTAAGGCTAAAACATGCATGCGGGAAAGGAAAAACTAACTATATGCTCTACTAAACTAGGTCGATAATTCATGTTATCATCAACCTAAGGCCGGGACCACTGTGAGGTCCTAGCCAGTAACACTCCGAGTTTTCATAAATATTTGTGCCTTGTTGCAAGATTCTAACTAGCAACCAATTGTTTTTCGAATTCCTTATTGTACCCACAGGGTTTTGTGTAACTAATATCAATGACCATTCACTCATTTTCCATCCAACAATGTTAACTTATTGAATTAAGTTTAAATTAGTTAAAATAAATTAAGCCAAAAATTATTTTTAAAACAAGTTCAATTATTAAACAAATAAAATTTACTTAATCTAATTAATTTGAGTTTTAGTGAAGATTTTAACTTCGACTATAATTTAAATAGTTATAATGATCAACAAATAAAATAATAAAAAGGGTATATTATCTTAATTAAAAAAGTATTTTAGTCATAATTTCATAGCCATCAAATAGACTAGAAATTTAATTTACAAAATATTGTCTAGAAAGTGCAAGGTATTTTCTAGCAAAATTATACATATATTTATTTATTGTTGAATGTATTATTTTATTTGTTGAACAATTATTTAAATTAAGTTACTTATTAATTATCTTCTTAATGTTCTTAAAATATTTGCATGGTCCAATTTAAAATCTTCACTAAATCCCACATTAGTTAAATTAAAAAAACTTTGATTTGTTTTAAAATAAAATTATTTCAAAATAAATTTACTTTTGGATTTATTTATTGAAACTAATATCATCTTAATTCTATAACTTAACATCTTGGATGGAAAATTGGATGTAAAATAAGTTAATGGTCATGGAGACTATTTATATAAAACCTTATGTGTACCACAAGGAATTTCAAAAACTATTAGTTACCATTTGAAAATTACAATTTTTCATGGTACCATGAGGAGTTTCTCAATTAAGTATATCACCTTGATAAGAAAATATTTTAGTCACAAGTTATTATCCATTAAATTTAAATGTACAAATTATATCTTTCTAAATACAAAAATTTAACATATAAACATTTTTATTATTCTTAACCTATTGTTGTATAATTAACGATTACATCGAGTTAGAAGTTAGGCGGGCAACAAGCTGTGCGCCAAACCCTTTCTGAATAGCAAACCCGATCCTGCTAAACACTACATTTGAAGACTTAGATGACACAAAATTACCATGCAAGACCCGTTGCACCCTCTTGAGAATCTCGACGGCATCAGGCGCAAGAAAACCAAATGTATCAAAAGAGAACGGAAGAAACACATGTTAATTTTCAAGACAAGCCTTTTCATGCTTAGCCACCTTCAAAGAGGCGGCGTTGAGAGCCGCATTACCCACCACAAAAGGCCCGTTATCCAAACCAACCAAAGGAGAGACTCCTGTCAAATCAATGCAAGCATGTTTCCCACCACCCATCCAAAAACCAACACATCTGCAGGCCTCAACGTAGATTTTCCTTCACGCGGATCAATCAAGAAGGATACAGGCGCCTCTTTTTTGGCCGAAATTCCTGCTCTCCTAAACGTCACATAAAACATCACGAACCAAATCATGCCTATATTTGAAGCCATGTAGTTCTTTACAATGAACCGCATGCTCCCCAAAAACATCCAAATGCCTCCCACAATTAGGCATAGGACAAAACATACCAGACGAGAACAAAGGAATCATAAGGCGATACTTGAGGATCGTGCGATACTCAACAGGAGACATACATTGTCCAAGTCCATCAATAGATATGGCAAGAAGGAAATCTTGACTATGCACTGTCTGTAGACACTGAAAAACCGCTTTTTGTTAAGCAGTCAAACCAAAAGTTGCTTCCATCGTTTGTATTGTCTTACCATAAAAAGCACTCGCCAAAGCATGTTGGCCTTTAGGGGAACGGTGCTCTTTACAGTGAAACCAGAAAGATCAAAATTAGAAATAAAAGCTTGAAGATTGCCCAAAGCTCCAAAAAACTCAGAGCCCATATCAACAACTCCACTGTCCCGTAAAATGTGGTATTGAAGGGTCCAAAGACTGAGCTCTAGAAGCCACAAAAGCAAAGAAGAAGTCTTCATAGCTGCATATAACCCAAGGCCTCCACACCGAATTGGCAAAGAAGCAAGTCTCCACTGAAGATCGCCAAAATAAGCACCCTACATACCACAATATCCTCGACTGATTCACGGAGTCCCAAATCAAAAAATAAGATGCACTCTCCTCATGTTCCGGTAGACAAGTCCTCAAGCTAAACAACATCTTAGCAACACCCATGCAGGAACAAAACAAAAGAAGCTCACTCTGCGGGTCCCTCAATTGCGGAAGAAGGTGCATCAACTCAACCGCCTTAACAGCTCTTTTCATGACTAGCTCTCTAATAAACCCCATCATCTTTACTCACAGCCCCACCCAACAACTTAACACCCAAAACCGGCCTAGCAATGCCATCAGAGAATAAACCTTCTCTAAGCTTCGATCCATCACACGAAGGACAAAAGAGCTCTGTCTTGCAAACATTCAACTCAAGGCCAAAACTCGGGCCAACTTCTCTAATGATAACAAGCGCTCTAGCCACTTCCTCAGTCCGACCAATAAAAGTACCATCATCAAGATACCAAGCATGTAGAAGAGACTTGCAACTGTCTCTGATCCGATGAAGAAGTGGGTGCAAGACAAGGGAAAAAAGAAGCGCCCCAAAGGGTCTCCTTGTTGCACACCAGTAGCGACCAAAATAATATCATCACCAACATACAAACGGACAGCTTAACCATACATGAAATTAACCCAAAAAGAGATAGAGGGACATCTTTCCCTTACTTCCCTAAGCAAAACAGTTCTGTCAACCAGGTTGAAGGCATTAGAAAAATCCACTGTCAACATAGCCAAAGAACCATCAGAGTGACGCTCACTTAAAACCTTGTTAACACTATGTAGAATAGCCTTTGCACCACTTGAAATACCAACTCCAAACTGAAAATCTCCCAGATATTCCCTCATATCTTTACTCACTCCCTTCATGGCTACTTTGGACACCAACCGTCTCCATATAGTACCTACTGCGATGGGACGAACCCCATTGTCAAGCTTCAACAACGGCGTAAGAGACACTGAAGCAACAAACTCAGCCAAACTCAACGGACACTTACCTCCCAACCACAAATTGACCACTGATGAAAGCGCTCTCAAAAGACTTGTGGCGACCGCAGAGCCCTCACCACACAAAGAATCTAAAAGGTGTTGTGCT